>VWYP01029028.1:0-30676 GCA_013400435.1 Pycnonotus jocosus
GCCCTCCTGCCTTCCAGCAGATCGACACGTGCTGAAGAAACAAAAAACTATAGTGGGATAGAAAAAGCTAGGGCTTGTTCTATTTGTCTTAAATCTGTATATTTGAATAGTGGTTTTCTATGTCTATATTTGTGTTAATATTTTTCTATCTACTTGTACATATTTAATATTGCAAGCTGGTACTCCTTAATAAAATTAGTAAAAGCTGGTGAGAGGATTTTCTTTGCCAACATTGGTAAATTATAAAATATATTTACATGTTGTTTCTCTCACCCGCTCCAGAATCCTAAAGAGAAACATGGTGATTGTCTGGAACTATTTTTCCCAGGACTCCTACTAGATATAATTTATGTGACTTTTTGATCAGCTGTCTCCAAAAGGTACTTATAAAAGCACAGTTCCCCTCAAACAGATTTTCTTTCACACAATTTATTGAGTCTGATTTTTTACTTTCATTGAATTAATGTATTAAGCAAACATTAGTGGTTCCTCTGCTGTATATACCTTGACTTTTTTTTTTTTTTTAATAATATTACTGCTGTTGACCTTAGTTGCTGCTTTAATAAGCTTATATATATATATATGGACCTGACTATGGTAAAAAAAGTTTTTAGGAAAAGACTACGTTTTCATGCAAGTCAAATGTCACTAAATGGTGCTTTTTTCATGTCAAGAAGAATGCCACTTTAGGTGGCCTGGATTCTATTTAACTCCTTGAATCAGAGAATGATTTGTGTCTGGACTTGCCTCAAGAACTATCTAGTTCCAACCCTCCCTGCCCTGGGAACTCTTTGCAGCAGGTGAGACTAGCATGGATTGCTCAAAACTCCATCTAACCTGAACACTTCCAGGTGTGTGGCATAAATAATTCACTTGAGGCCACTTATTATTTATTTGTTTGTTTGTTTGCACAGCTCACTGAGGACCTACCAATTTGTCAGTATATTCATGGAAATTTGTTGCCCAGAGCTGAATGCACTGCTGTAGGTGAAATCACACCAGTGCCTTACAAACAGAACTTCTATTAGACCTTTGCTTTGTAAGGTAATACATATGCAGTCCAATGTATCTATTATCTTTTCTATTTTATTGCAACAATATTTCACACTTTTGAACTGATATCTAATGTGCTGTGTAGTATTCCTAGAATGAATGCTTTCCAGGATGTTGCTTCCCTTTAAATCTTTGTAGCAATTGGTTTATCTCTGAACAGATTCTTGAGCTTGCATATTTTAAAGTTGAATATCTGATTTTTCTGCCCATGCTGCCTGTTTCTGAGTCCTCATTGGTGCTTTCCACTTTTCTAAATCTACCATCAGCAAATTTCCTTAGCAATTCCCTTGTTTGCTACTTCCTTAGTATAAATACTAATAAAAATAAGGTATCTGATTTCAGTGTCTTCAGTTTTACTTCTCAAGTTGATATAGGGGAATTTAAAAATAGTATTTCAAATATATTCTTCAGTCAGGCTTCAATGTACTATTTTTCTAAAGCAATTGTAAATGCAAAAATTTGTGAAAGATGTAAAATAAAGAACTTTCCTTATTCAAGTGCTTGAGTTGAAATCTAGGTTCAAAATGGCTACTGACTTCATCAAAAGTAGCATCACTACATGCTTTATTGCTAAATAAAGAGAACTCTTTGCAGCAGGTGGGTTTTTTTTTTGTTTGGTTGTTGTTGTTGTTGTTGATGTTGTTGTTCCACAGAATCAGAGAATCATTTAGGTTGGAAAAGACCTTTAAGGTCATAGAGCCCAACCTTCGACCAATCATCACCATCTTGCTAACTAAACCATGGCATGCCGTGTCCAGTCCTTTCCTGAACAGAGCTAGTGACTCCCTGGCAGTCCATTTCAATATTTAACAACCCTTCCACTGAAAAAAAATCTTCCTGATATCCAACCTGAACCTCTTGTGGTGCAGCTTGAGGAAATTTCCTCTTGTCCTGTCACTGGTTGCCTGGAAGAAAAGACCAGCCTCCACCTAGCTACAGCCTCCTTTCAGAGGGATTAATGTAGAGAGCATCAAGGGATCTCCTGAGCCTCCTTTTCTCCAGGCTAAACACCCCCAGCTCCTTCAGTGTCTCCTCGTACCAGTCACTCTCTAGACCCTTCAGAAGCCCTATTGCTCTTCTCTGGACTCTCTGCAACACCTCAGTGTCTGTCGGGTCATGAGGGGCCCTGAAATGGACACAGCTCTCGAGGTGCAGCCTCACCAGTGCCAAGTATGGGGGGACAATCCCTGCCCTGGTCCTGCTGGCCACACTGCTCTTGATATAAGCCAAGATGCCATTGGCCTCCTTGCCCTTTCTGCTGGTCAGCTTTCAAGCCGCTCTTTACCTGACCTGTAGCTCTGCATGGAGCTCTTGTGGCTGGAGCGCACGATCTGATTCTTGGCCTTGTTAAACTTTATACCACTAGCCACAGCTCATCAATCCAGTCTGTCCAGATCCCTCTGCAGGGCCTTCTTACCCTCCAGCAGATCAACACTCCCACCCAATTTAGTGTCTGTGAACATACCAGGGGTACCCTTGATACTTTCATCCAAGTCAATCAAAAAGATATTAGACAGGACTGATAAAGATGTTAAACAGGAGTTTTTTGTTTTGTTTCTAACATATGTACATTTTAAGAGTAGGATTACTCATTACACTGTATTGAGAAAAGCATATTTGCCAGTATTTTCTTTTACAAAATATTCACCCACACATCCTCACAGAGGCAGAATTCATTACTTTATTGGTTTGCTGAGCTAGCTTTCTGTGGATTGCTGTACTTGGCTAGATGTTCTTGATAATAGATCTCTTCACTCTCAAGGGCTGTTACTCTGTCACCTTTAATGAATATAACAGATATGTTCCTTTGCAAACATAAAATGATTTTACCAAAATTAAGAGACTCATGACTGTTTATATAAGCTGAATCTTACTTACATTTCTTTAGAAGTGCATTTTGTTTCACATTTTGGTGTAAGAGAATTCTGGAGATGATGCTCTCTGCAGTATTAAATTTAACATATTGTCATCTTACTTTAAAATGAGCGTCATGCAAGCATATGGTAAGAATAAAGCATTCTTCTTCTCCACTGGGAAGTGGTATCCAAAATTATTATTACATGTAAATCACTGCAAAACCTGTATGTTTAAATCTCTGAATAACAGAATTATTCAAAATTGTTACATTGGGAATGCAATAATTTCAGTACTATTTGACCCTTGATCTACAGACACACCACGGCTTCAGTTTGTGAGTGATGTATTCTTATCGTATTAATAATTTTCATATTTTATTGTGTGAATAATACATGAACTTTGTTTTCTCTGTGCTTTTCCATTTAGAAAAAGACATCAAAAAGTCACACCTCCAGATTCATTCTCATTTGGACTGAGTACATTGCATACTATTAGCTCAGAAATACGACAGCTATGAAAACATGTGAAACTCATGGATACCAGCTGAGAAGTGAAGGGAGATTGTGAGCATTACTAAATAAGCATGTTTATTAGGGCTCTAATTTTTTCACGAGTTAGAAAAATGCAGAATTATAGCATCTAAGCTGCTTTATTTTTAAAACCATATTTTATTATACAATACATGAATGGATTATGCAGTGAATTTCTTTCTTCTTGATTTAGGAAAAAAATCCTCACAAGAATGTCGTGATCACACCACTGTTCATGGGAGATAAAAGGGACTCTAAGAGGACTGCCAGGAGAGTAAAAAAAGTTGAGATTTAGATTTTTAGTAGGGGAGCTATAGCAATCTTTAAATGGAAAATATTTCACTATACTGAAACATCTATAATTTTCTGAACCCATCTTGAAGGAGGTATTTTTTCTACAAAACTGTTCCATTTCCAATGAGGGAAGGAGCATTCAGAGCTTCCCTTGTGTCATAAAAGCCTAGTGGTGTCTTAAAGGTCAAAAGTACCTTGCAGAGTGCACAAGATTTTTGAAATGTGAACACATCTCACATATTAGCAGATTAACTCAAATCCAACTATTGGGAACATTTATGTCTCCAATGGTTACAGTATGCTGAAGTTCTGCCCTGAATGTCTTGGATGCAAATCAGTGACCTGGACTCTTAGCCCCTACAGGGCCTCCAGGCAGCTCAAATGCAGTTACTGCGACAAAAAGCAGGGCTTCTGCCTGAAGCTCTCTGAGAGCCTCTTAGAGGGGCTGGGAACACCTTGTAGGTAGGTATTCTTTGTGGATGCAGTGAACAACAGATAAACCTGCCAAGGCCACTACAGCCAGTGTCAGAGGTCATACCTGACATGGCCACAATTGGCCATCTCCCAACTTTTTAGCCTTCTTTAGAGGTCATGATCCTCAGCATTCTCAATCTTGTAAGTCTTAGATAGAGCTCCTAGGACATGGGAGGTCATCATCCTTGTTTTAATCACCACATTGAAACTAGATACATCAAAATAAATTATCTTTAGAGTATTATACTTGCACAAACCAATTTTCTGTGTTGTTTGAGTAAAAGCTGGTGCAATCTAAGACAAGCTCAGTTGGCTGGAGCACGGTGCTAACATCAAGGATGCAGGTTTGATCTCTGTATAGGCCATTCGCTTAAAAGCTGGACTTGATGGACTTTGTGGGTTCCTTCCAGCTCAGACTATTCTGTGATTCTGTGATTCCTTATATTGTTTTTTGGCTGCTTATTTGTTTGTAAGTTGTCAGTCTTTTGCAAGTAATCTCAGAAACTTGATTTCTAACTTTAGCGTCTATTTTTTTTTAATGGCTTAGCATAAGCCACCTTCTCATAACCAAGATCTTTCTAGAATTAAAATGTGAGAATGAATTGAATGGCACTTTCTAATTTTGAAGTGCAAAATAATCATTAAAAATGTTTCTTTAGGGAGAAAGCCCCCAATACACAAACCAAATTGACGGCAAACTGAAATCGCTAAGATGAGTAGTAGAGAAGTTGATAGCGTGGGTGGAAAATGGCCAAAGGTCAGTGCAAAAACTGAGATGTTAAGTACTTACAAAGGCAAAAAGTATAAAAGAACACTCCTTGGGAGCTCTTCTGGTTGCCAGAGTGTTTGCTCTGCACCACTGGGGAACAGTCAGAAGAATCCCCCGCTTCTTTTTCTGTCTTTGTCTTTGTCTTTGTCTTTGTCTTTGTCTTTTTTCTTTTTCTTTTCTATTTCCTTTTCCTTTGTCTTTTTTCTTTTTCTTTTTTATTTCCTTTTCTATTTCCTTTTCCTTTTCTATTTCCTTTTTCCTTTTTTATATATTTTAAATTTTTTTCTGATTCTTCTTCTCTTTTCTCCTTTTTTTCTTTCTCTTTCTCACTTTATCTCTTCCTTGTACAGTGCCAAGGATGCAGTTTGAAACAGTGTTTTTCCTTTCCTAACAAAACTGTAGATGTTTCCAGTGATTATTTGCCATCTGTTGATTTCAGTACTTCAATTGCTTCAAAATCCTCTGGAAAACAACTCTTTCTCAAAGGAAGGTTGAATGTACATTCAAAGGTAGCTTCAGCTGAGCAAGTGTCCAGCTAATCCCCTTAGCACACAGGGACAAGGCTGCCACCAGCTCTAATTGATTCTGAAATGAATCCGTATAGAAAATTAGAAGGTTTGGATTCCCATGTGAGCTTCAATAGAGGGCCAGGATGTAAGCCTGACAGCTGAATGGATTCATAAATGGAAATCTGATAAGCAGCTTAAAAGTGTACTTAAGTCCAGAAATTATTTGAATGCTCTTGTTAATGGCACGCTGTATATTGTCATCTAGTTAATTATCTCTGAAGATGAGTCCTTGCAGAGAAGAAGATACGCCAGCCTTTCACAGCCTTTTCTCATCACATATTTATTAAATTCCACCCTCTTTGCCAGTAGCTGGAAGGCAGAATGAAAGGATTAGGAGACTGCAGTTCCTCTGTGGCTGTCAGTTCACTGTGCCAAACTTCAAATATGAACTGTTGCATGTACTGTCAGAGACATTTCCTTTATATCTTAATTTGCAAATGAGGAGATGACATTTGTTAGGCCTTGTATTTGCACACATGAAAAGCAAATACTGTCACTGCTGGCTATTTTGTTTACCCCTTTGGAGATAATATATGGCCTATTTATAAATTTTCTTCAGATTTCTTTTTCTTTTAACTAACTGAGATAGTCATGGAGCTACACATCCTCATATTTTATTCAGGAAGCCTATCTGCAGTTTATGAAGCATGCCCTGCATGCGACAGCTATTTAAATCAGTGTCTTTAAATCTATTCTCACTTTGCTGTTTTGCAACTTTTTTGATAGATGTTCCTATTTTGTATATGCTTCATATAGATAGCTTGATGAGTTTTTCTGTGCATACAGGTAGGTACACCTGCCTTTTTTGATTTTCATAGGTGTTTATTTCCCTATCTGCGTTCGTATTAGTAGTGGAGAAGTAGAAAGACTGTGATGGAGGCAAAGACTGTTCTGTCCATCGCATTCTTATAATTCACCATCAGATATGAAATGGATAAGAAATGAAGATGGAAGAAGAAATGAAATGCACGGTTCATTAGAGGAAGTTCACTAAGCAAAATAAATAACCAGAAGGAATACTACAGATATACAGTATCTGTATATCTGTATTATCATCTCAAAATACCTAAGAAAATACTGTCGATGAGTAAAACCTTTTTCCACTTTTTTACTAACTTTAGAATATTTATCTACAAAATTGTCTTTCTGCACTAAGATTGAGGGCACATTCCTAAAACAGCAGTCTGTGTTCACTGTACTCAGCATACAGAACTTCTTGAGGAATCATCAAATAATTTCTTCCTCCACATCTGCCTAATTTTTTGGACACAACTATTTTTAATTTGTCTAAATGGCAACAAGGTGCAGAGATGGGATACTTAAATTTAATTTTCTCTGAAAACACACGCATCTTCTCTGACCTCAGTCAAGAGGTTGTTTTCTTTTCCTAGCACTCAAATGTGCATAAGAGTTGCCACTAAAGTGGTATTTCTTTTCTCACATGACAAATGTAGCCACATAAAAAAGAAACAGCACCGTGACAACGATGGTTGTCTTCTTGTGTCACATGTTAATGGAAATCTATGTTGATGTCTATATTTTTAGACATTTAAATCAACCTCAGATGCCCTAAAGGTCTTTTTCTGGGTTTTCCTGGAATCATAGGTCCTTTGATTATATCTCTGAGTACTGTTACAGTAAAAGCTACTTGTTTGCTCTTTCCAAACATTCCAGTTGATACTGCAAAGTTGGGTAGATTTTGAAATTCCTGGAGAGAAAGCAAAACCAGCAGAAATCATTCTGGCCAGTATCTTAGAGTCACTGCAGAAACACTGGCATATGGCTGAGATTTAATCTCTCTTACAAAGCCATTTCCCTCCTCCTCCTGTTTCTTTGCCATTTTTAGCAAGGGTTGTTAGGAAATTAGGAGCTGAAGCAACAGCAGCAGCTGCCAACTGCAGTAGGTACTCTACCCTCTTCATTTGGAGGGTAAGTAGGACACGGTTGGTGACTGACGAGTTCCTGGCTGGCAAATTAAAAAGTGGCACACACAGTGATCTTCAAGGGGCAGAGGGGAATATAGCGGAACTGTTCATTTAGAATAAAAAATCTACTCATGGAGCTTGAGTCAAAGCCCAAGAAAGTCAATTGAACCTTTATTATTTACTTTAACAAGCTTTGGATTAGGACCTAAGCAAAACTGATGTTTACAAAAACATTTCTCATTTAAGCGGATGTCACTTCAGCTTGTAAAGTGCCTGGAAAGGTCAGGAAAAACCACAGATGAGAATTCTTATCAAACTATCACCAGAGGTAATTGCTAATATGTACATATGACTTTTCTGCTGTATAACAACATCTGCAATACCTGAAATCTTTCAACATTTAGTATTGAAAGTGTTATTCTACAACTGTATTTTATTATATATAAAAGTTGCCAAAAATTTCTTTTCAAAAGGTTCCAAAAAAGTCCTCTACATATATGTCAGAAGCATGAAACACATGGCAGGGAATAAAATCTCTCTGCTGCTTAGATGTGCATATACACATCTAATTAATTCTTTAAATGAATATCATTACATTCCTGTGGAACATAAATTGTTTTACCGTCAGTTTTTAAGTAGATGTGTTTCATATTAAACTGTATTTATTTATAAACCAGTTCTGTAAAGGATTACTAACTGTACACATACTTTATATGTGACATGTAACATTTAAACACAGAAGGTCCAGAACAAGTGTTGTTCTTGTGAAAAGCTGAGTCATTCAACCATCTGAAGCACTGAAATTTAGTTTTGGTTTAAAATCACAGTGTTGTGAGGAGATAATGTCACTGCCTCTGGTCTGTAGGATTCCATCCCTATTAACTGGCATAGTCTGGAACTGTCCTAGAGTGGAGCACTAGTTACTTTTACTCCTTTATAAAAATTCGTAAGAACAGTCAGAAAAATCCTATTATATGCAAAATCAGTGGTTAAAATATTTTTCAAAACTTGAAAACTGGAAGTTAATGGCCCCCATAGTTCAATTTCTATGTAGTTCCAGCATATGCCTTCCTGCTTTTAAGAAAACTATTCCCAAAGGAAAATAAATAAATAAACAAATAAAGTGGACTCCTTGAAATGGGGGCATGGTGGCTGGGTGGAGATATGGAGACACAAGTAAATGGGTCTGTAATGGCTTTATATTACTAGGATTAGATTAGGGGGGAAATAAAATTTCAGGAGATCCTGAATTTGAGACAGACTTTTCATTTGGGTGGGTAGTAAGCATTATTTCCTGGCTTGCACAGGATGGAGGACCTGCTCCAAGGATAGTCTGTATTTTATGGAGATGTGAGAAGGGATTGAAGAGGGGAAAGGTATATTTACATATTTTAATCAATGATGGCCTCATTTGGCATTAATTAACCACCTTTTGTGCAAGGATCAGTAAGTACACAGATCTCTTTCCAGCAGGTTTCACTGACTGAAATGAAATTATGTTGGTGTCTGGATCAGGTAGTATAGACTTCTTTTTTATCTTTTTTTATCTATCTGTTATCCATCTATTGATCTATCCTTTAAATACCTCTATAAAAATTGTGCTCTCAGGGATAAAAATAAGAGTATCGAAGTGAGGAGGTAATTGCAGAGACAGCTTGTGCTGTCAGGATGGTAGCAGTTTTAGATATGCCCAAAAGCAGAACGTTAGGCACCTTCAGACCTTCACAACTGGAGAGTTAAGCATGTACAGACTGGGGATGGTTGGGAGCTAAGTAGAGATGGCAGTCATGAACCTCAGTACATCGACTCCATTTTGCATATAGAAGTCTTGTTTTGGACCTAAATTGATGATCCTTCAAATAAAACCTTTTAAAGGTATGTGCCTCAGTGAAGATACAGGAATTCTTTCTTTACAGACTACTTTGGAGGACTCCAAGTTATCATCTAAGTACTTTAGAATTTAATTCTCTTATTTTAACTATTGCAAAAGAAGAAACTGTCATAGGAAGATATAAAAAAATAATTTTAAAGCATTTTTAACTGTTTCTGCTTTTTGCCTTATTTTTACAACTTATTTTGTATCACTAGAGGGAGAAAAAAATAAAACAGACAAAAAATATCCATAGCTGGGGCAATTATTTTTAAATCCCTAGTACTGGACAGAGCCATAACCCATCTTTCTTTTAGGATAACTGCCAATCCCATCTGTTTGGCAAAAAATATTTTCTTTTTTTTCTTCCCTCCAACTCCCTCTCTTTGTTTTCTTCTGTTTTGACAGATAGCCTCCAGGTTTTGTGTCAAGCAGAAGCTTCTGAAAATCCTTCAAAAGGCTATTTGTATGAAACACAATCCCTGCAAAGGCAAAGGAGGGAGTTTTTTGGTTTTAGATGGTGTCAAAACCGTGTCCAAACAGATGCTAAAGAAAGCGCCTGCACATTGCAGCAAGGAACACTGTTCACCATGTCTTGTATTCATCTTTATGGTTTGACAACTGTGCAAACCAACATATGGTCTCATATCCAAATCCTTCAAAGTTATCAATGTTGACAGGATCCCTTCCTCTCCTCCTGAGCTTGACTACTGCTATTTCATGGAACTCAGGATAGTATATTGTGATGTTATTTATCTGTCTAAAAGTCAGTGATAAGCTTATGGATAACTAGATATATTTTCATTTCCTTAGGAGCTTTCTATCTCAATTTAAAAAGCAAATGTAAGATGAGGGAGTTGGCCAGAAAAAGGAAATAATAGTTCTTTTCATATGTTTTTCATTGTTGGGGTTTTTATATTATTTGTATTTGTCATATCTTACTATGTGAAGAATGTGATTAGATCAAAGGTTGCTATAAGGAATTTCAATTAATTTATATTAGCAAAAATAAGTGAGTGTTGATGGAAAAAGCAAGGTAATAAAGGAGCTGACTAAGTATGATCACTGTTAAAAGTCATTAAAGGGAGTTTGTAAGCATCTTGTCTCAGTGAGGAAGAGCCTACAAGTATCACAGAATAAGACTGGCCATATTTCCATCTACCTTTACAAAACTGGGTCCTACTGTGCAAGCAGAATTTTCTTACCAAAAAAAACCAAATTTAAANTTAAACCCAAATTAATAAAAAAAAAAAAAAAAAAAAAAAAGGTGGCAAAGATTGTTGAAGGATTTTACAGTACAAAACAGGAATTGCCAAGAAGAAAGAAATTTTGTGTTTTCTACTGCTGGAAATGTAGATTTCAGTTTTCTATTTCAGTACTGAAATTAATTTGCCTGTAGTGAGTTTTTAAGCTATTTGTATTTATACTGCATAGTGTTATTTCTATCTCAGTTTTCAATATCAAGTTGTCTTACAGGAACACCTTTCTGGGAAGTACAGGATTCCAAAGCTATCCAATAAGAACTACAGGCTTTAACAAGACTGCTTTTTGAGCAATCAGAGGCTACTGAACTTGTTTGGTGGATTTGGTTTTGGGTTTGATCTGGTTTGGAGATTTTGTTGGGGATTTTTTTCACTGTTTTGTTTTGTTTGGGGTTTTTTTGTGTTTGTTTTTGTTTTGGTTTGGAGTTTTTGTACCTTTTTTGGTTTTTTTGGGTTTTTTTTAATATAAAACATGAACGTTTTTATAAATATCAAGGAAAGTTCTAGTTAAATACATTCTTGTGATCTCGGACCACAGGTAACTTTAAAGTCACTCTTAGTCAAAAGGTCCAGCTGACTCACATGAGACTTTTCTGTTTAAACTATCTGTCTGTTCATTTCTTTCCTCTTATATACTTATATTGCCTCTTCTTTCACATCATGGAAAATTATTAGCTTTATATACGAAATGATTATCTGTATTGGAGCATTTCTAGATGCAAGTAGAAGGGTTTTTAATAGGGTATTTAATGGTCAACTACATCATCTTTTATGCTTTTCCCACCTTCACTCTATTCTGCTTTCTGTATATATAGGTAAACCTTGAAGTGATGCATTTGATTTTGTAAAAATTTAGATTTCCTATAAATAGTTGTAGGCAAAAACCTTGGTGAGTTTGTTTTATTGCTGAAGTTTCTGTATTTTAATTGAGTATGCCTGAGATATTACCAGTAAATGGAAGAGAAAAAAAAAATGGAAACTGGGGTAAGCATACTTTGATTTGTAAAGAAAATATGAAAAAGACATCACTCAAACAAAGAGGAAGAAGACCCACAAGAGTTACTAGGGAATGGGAAATGTAAGAAATACAGAGTCAGAGAGAGAATGTCAAGTAAGGGTAAAGGTGGAAATAAAAGAAGAAAAGAATCATGTGAAGAAGGAATTGCTGAGATAGTGGGAATTGAGGAAACAGCACAAACAGCACAGAGACAGAAAACGTGGAAGATGGCTAAAAAATTGAATAAAATATATGGATGGATGGATGGATGGATGAATGGATGGAAAAAAAGAAAGAGAAATTTGCAGAGTCACATTACTTCATTAAAAGTGCACTGAAGAAAAAATTTTTAGTTCTATTATTGCCTCCTTTTGCTGCAGCACTACAAGGTGATTATAAGCTTGCTGGAAGTTACCATGTATGAAGCCATCCTGTGACAATTTTCCCCTACCATTCATTTCATGTTTAAGAGGGTAAAGTTTCCACACTGTAATGCAATGAATCAGAATCCAGCTAGCTGCAGAGTTGAAAATTTTTTGTTGTCTCTACGATGTAACCCATTCCTCCTCCTGTATAAAAGAGGTAATTTGACACAGGAGAAGATCCAAATGATTTTTTCATAGATTTCCCAGTAATTTTCTATTTTAGAGAATGCTTAATTAAATCTTGATTTTTGTCAGTAATAGGAAAACTGAAGAGACAATTAAAAAAAAAAAAAAAGGATGGGATGCCATCAAGATGGACAAACAACTCAAAAGCTTTGAAGAGTTGGGCTTGCTCCTAGATGAATGAAGACCAAGTCTTCAGAAGACCTCCCCATCCCAGCAGGAGCTGCTGCTCAGACTCCTCAATCTGAGGCTAACAATAGCCTGCCTAAAATTCCGCATGTCCCTCTGAAGCAGAGTAGGCAGCACTCACAAGGACCGTTTGCTGCTCCAGGAATTCTGGTGTTTCAGCACAACCCCAGGTGAAGTAGGCACTTACTCATGGGAACCCCCACCACAAGAAAGGAGAAACAGATTGCAGTATTCACCCTATCTAACTGTGCAGGTTTAAATGTAAATAATTTCAGCTTGAACATTTAATTTTCATCTGCTCTGTTGAAACCTTCAGTTTCCCCACATTGTCAACAGAGAAATATGGGCAGTTCTAAACAGAAACTTCATATGACTAATCCCAGGTATTTATCTATGTTAGGATGAAATTAGTTGCTCTCAGAAGATGCCTGTTTTTTCCTTTCTGATTTTAAAGAAAATATTGGGTGACTAACTCCTTAAGAAAAGCCTTTTTTTTGTTTTGTTGGGGGTTTTTTTGTTTGTTTTTTGACCTCTAAGTAAGGTGAAAAGATTCTTAGAGCAATACTGCGTCTTTCTAAGGTACATAGAAACATTATGAAAAGGACAGAAATTCTACTTCCCCAAAGACAGTTTTTTACTGCATCCCATTTTGGAACTGGGTTCAAACACTGAATGAAACCTCAAAATTCGTGAGACAACCAAAAAATGCAGTCTGTTTTCTACGGCATCAAAGCAGCTGACTTAAAAGCGGAGAAAAATTTGAAGTCCTTCCTGCTCTTAAATAAACCGGAATGGGTCTGTTACTTGGAAATGAGCAACACTGGAGAAGAATTTAAAAAGATAAATTTAATCAGCAATTTTGTAACGGAAACATATTTTATTAAGAGTTAATAAATTTAATTTATTATTAACTTGATTACTTTATTAAGAATTTTTCAAGTCTGCTTGCACACACACACTCTTCCACAAGACAAAGTGTATCCCTTGCAAGGTAGTGGGTGGAAGAAAAGAGACGAGCCTGTCCACGCCATATTGAGGTGGATCTGAAAGAAAGGTTTATAGGCAGGTGTTGCAATTAGGGTTGTTCCTACTATTTGTAGACCAGAGGGCAGATTGAATAATTTCCCTTATTCAGATTGAAAATTTTACTCTCACTTGATGGGGTGACTGAGGGTAAAGAAATTCATGTAGATTTCATTACATGTGTCTGTAAAAATTAAGATCATAGTACATCTAGAAATTTTGACCAAATTCTACTTATACTCTAAAAAATCATGTGTAGTTTTCTTTCCTGTCCAAATAAATCCATTTACATCACTTGTGTCTGTTCATAAATTATGTTCTTTCCAAAAACAACCTAACTGGTGTCCATATCAGCAATTGGAAATCAACCACATTTTGGAATTATGGGATTAATCGAGAAAAAAAAAAACCAAACAAAAAAGTAGACTAAAAAACTAAAAAGTAGACTAAAATTTGGTCAAATAGAGACATTAAAAAATTAACAAAAAGCTATCTATTTCTATTTTCCTCTCCCGTCATTGAAGTGTTTTTCAATTCCATTCTCTTTGAAGAATGTTAACATTCCCCACAGCTATAACAAAGAAATGGTGGGAGGACTGGGATGAAGATCACAGTTCTTGAAATAACAAGAGGGCCCCACTAAGGTTGTTTAAAATTGAAGACACACAGAACACTGAAAACTAGGGACTCCATTTGTTCCCCTGAACTTCTAAAGAGTTTCTCTTTACTACTTGTTGGTATACCACATACTTCCAGTTAACAGAGGATTTTCATCTCTGGCACAACAAAGACAAAATTCTTAGGTTTTGGTTAATTTATGTGAAGTGCTTGTAAGCACTAGGCAAACTTAGAGCACAGAAAAGAATTACCAATTAGTATATGTAATGATATATTCTTTAAAATGATGGATATGTCGCTTAAGATATTTGAAATAGATAAAGATTTTTAAAACAAATTAGTTTGTATTCATAACTATATCCTAAATTATTCATATTGGTGGAAATGTCTCAAATTCTTGGTTAGGTAAATTATCCAAAATTAAAAGTATATTTTTGGCTATTAAGAATTTTAAATTTACAGTGCCTATCTGAGTTATTTTATATTACAAATTCAAAAAGAAAGGTTACCTAGGAAATTATTAAGATTTTCCATAAAGGAAATGACAGTCAGAAATCTAAGTCCCATTCAAAGTGAGAAAGAGATGGAAAGCCAAACTTCTCTTTCACAATGAAAATTACCTTTTCATGACTTACAGGAAATCATGGGGGAAGTTGTGAAAGAATCTGCTGAATATACTATTTGTCTTCCCTCACACTCTTTACCTCAGCTACAAGAAAATCCTTTATATATCTTTGCAATAGAATGGGATATTATCTCACAAACTCCATGTGGGTTTATTTTAGCTCAGTATGATGTGGATTGTAAGCTATTATTGACTAGAAAAGAGGGATAACAACTTTTGTTATGCAAAGATGCATCACATATATCATAAATTTAAGTATTGAAGGCTAGTGTTTTACCCCTTTTTTGTCTGGTTATTTGAATTTTTTTTTTTTTTGCCACTATATTGGCAAAGAAAAAAATGTATAATGGCATTTTTTATAGTTGATAAATATGTAACAGAAAACATGACTCCTCCTTGTACAGCAATTACTTTTTTACATCCTTACCTGTGTGTCAAGAGGATGTGGATATCTCAGCTATAACCTCTCCACCTTCTTGCTTAGCATTTTTGCTCAATATAATCTTTTGAAAGGTGAAATGTTTGACATCCCTCACAGAAAATGCTGCACTTATTTTGACAGTGCCATATCTAGCATGTTTTCTTTACTAGGCAAACTGTCTAGAAGGGAAAATGGAAGTAACAACACAGTGGCTTTTGTGTTTGTTGCTATGGCTAAACTGCATAGCAACAAGAGTTAGGACACTTGCCTGTATTCAAGGAAAAGTGAAAATTTAGCCTTCTGTATCAAGTGTGTAATGCATGCACACAGAGCAAAACCTCATCTCAAAATAGTGACCTCACATCTTATCCAAATGTTTCAGCAAGAAAGATAGATGGACCTTAACTTTCCAGAAGGTTATTTAAACAAAGGTAAAATAAGTATGACTTGTCACAAAGAAATGTTTCTTTACATAAATTAAGCAACTATTTTAATAAGCAGAAAGAGAGGTTAAGAAACATATGAAGAGAGACTAGTGGTGTGATACAGAAATAGGAGAAATAAAGCAAAGAACACCCAAATTTCTAGCCGTTCCTCATGCATCTTTCAAGAGATGAGCCTTTCCAGAGAGATTCGCAGTATATAGGAATATATGTTTTGCAGTTCAGTTTATCTGTTTTTCTATTCCGTATTACTTCTTATGGTTTAGTTCTTCTTGTTTGAGGAGAGGGAGGGCAGAAGGATTGTTTATGGGGTTTGTGCCTTTTTTCCCCTAAACCTTTATGTGTGGGCTTTTAAAAACTTGATGTTCTTCATTCTGAATAAAATACTTAACTCGGTTTCTATAACATGTTTAATCAGAACAGCTATAGTACTAATTGTTGGAAGTAAAATAGTAAAGATAAAAGTGATTTTCAATTCTTTGCCTTTACTATTTTTTACTACTTTGAAAGAAATGCAGAGCAGAGCCAGTCCACAAAACAAACATAAAAACAAACAAACCAAACCAACCAAACAAACAAACAAACAAAACAAAAAACCCAACTAGAACAAACTCAGTTGACTAAGCTGTAATTCATATCTCCAATTTAAAAAATTAATATCTCAAGTTTTCCTAAGACAATTTTTCTTTTGCAGATGCAATCTGAAGTTATTTGAACTGCAAACTGTAATTAAACACTGCTTTAGCATTTTACTGTTATATTTGAATTATTCCATTACATGTTGCTTCACCTCTGTGGCATATTTTTTATTCTCAAATGTCTCAATCATTGTAACAAAAGTGAGAGTTTAGCTTCCAAGGTTGATTTTGTACTTTAGGATATCTCCGCCTCCTCCTTGATTATATACTTAGCTACTTTTTCTTGACTGAAACTGTTATATAGAATATAAGCTATTGTACTCATAGACATATGTAAATGGAAACAAGGAAAAAAAAATAACCCATGCTGAGGGACATGTACATTTCCAAAAGACTGAGCAGGAGGTATGTAGACAAATCCTATTATTGGGTAATGAGATTTGTGCGCGTACCCGGACACCATTATGAAAATGTAGCTCTTTTTCAAAACAAAGTGAAAGAAGGGGGCAGTCTTTTCAGCTGAGGTCAAATTCTGCTTCCAGTAAGGATGTAATAAGTTCCAATAAAATCAACCTTATTAGGGTTCAAAAGTAGCTGAAAGAAATAAGCAGCCTTTACATTCACAGAAATTTCAGATGACTTTGAGCCTGATCATGCTCTCATTGAAAGTAACGGGAATTTTGCCAATGAGATGTAGCAACAAGCTTATTAATTTCTAATCTGCTAAAGCTCTCTTAGTGTCAAGAAGTTTGCATTCCTTACAATAGTCTTCTACGAAGTGAAGCAATTCATGTAAAATCAGGAATGTTATGAATAAAAGATTCAACCATTTCATCACTGATGGACTTGGAAGAAAATTCTGCCATGCATTTTTAAATTATAAGTCAAAACCTTGATAGTAATTTAAAATTGTGAGTTTTAATACGCAATAAATGTTGTATATCTACTCCATGTCTGCTGCTATTGGACAACACAGAGTTATGTTACCAATTTTTTTTTTTTTAATAATCACACTGACTAAGACTATACTTTCCCATAAAGGAAAATTGTAACTCTTTAATAATAAAAGTATTCTGATAGAAATGCTATTTAAGGAAAACATGCAACATGTTAAAATGCATGAGTGTCTATACATTCAGAGACAGCAATATATAAAGGATAAAAATTGAAGAAAGCTTTAGATAGTGCTGGTAGCCTTCGTGCTTTACCAGTTCATATTCTGAAAAATACTTTATAAATAAAATATGCCTTTGCTTTGTTTAATATTTCTGGTAACCCAGAACCATTTAATAGCAGAAGATAGATAACTCATGAAAATTAAGTAATGATCTACTATTTTTAATTTTACAAATAGGCAGTTGTTAAATGTTTCATATATGAGAGAAGAAGGTCTCCATATATCTTAATTCCCTTTTTACATCACAGGGTTCCTTTCTCCCAGGAATTCCTAGGGGAGAGGATCATTCACTCCTCTTGCAGCTTGAGGAGTTGCAACTTCAGAAGTTGCAGTGAATGCAGTGTTGACAGTGGAGGCAGAATTTTTGCTGTCATGCCCAAAGTTATTCAACAGAAAGTTTTTGTGTTCTGAGATCACACTATTATTTGCAAACACAGTGTGTGTCTGTTATATGCTGTCTCCAAGACGTGTGTTAGGACAATACCTGTTCAAGTCATTGGATGACCAGTTTTAAGGAGTGTTTCTAATCCAGGTGATGGTCTTATTTACAGGTCCTTTCAGCTAAATGTATTGTCGGATAGCTGTTAAAAATTGGATGTAGGGTAAAAAAATACTTGGTAGTACAACTGGAACAAGTAAGATATGGATTAATGGATATCATCGCTACTTATAAGAACTGCAGATACATTTGTAACTACATAAGCTAATACCTCCAATTTTTAAGCTGAACATAAATGCATGTTCAGATCAGATGCCACTTTCTTTTCAAATGACCATAATAGATTTCAGAAGTCATAAAGCAAAACAACAGAGGAATAATTTGAATGTTTGATAATACAGTGTCTCCCTCTCTCACCATCTGGATTTTCAAGCAAATGTGTACCTGCGCAGATTGTGCAAGAAAGGGTTTGGTTGTGAAAAATGTGACTAAATTGTTCTCTCAGTGGGTAGGGTTTCCTCTCACTGGATCAGGAGAAGGGAGACCCTTTCATGAAAAGTGTGTCTCCATTGATATTTTGCTGGCATGTGTTATAATATGTGAACTACTTTTATTTCTCCCTCTTCAATGAAACTGCCATTCAGGTGAGGTGATCTCCTAATTTTGCTCAGTGTGCATTTATGGGCTACATGCATATATTTTGAAGGAGTATGGCTCTGTACATGAAGAAAAACAGCTGGAAGAGCTGTGAAAAAAGTTTTGAGTGATGAGAACTCTTGTCATTATGTCAGTTCCAGCATGACCTTATTTCTGATCTGATTTTCATTGCTGTGAGTGAAACTGAACTTTTTTCCTATGTGAGGTTGACATCCATGCAAAACTATTGGAGACAAGTTCAGAATGAGACTTCATCTCTCTAGGAAAAATGGTGTAAGCACAAAATAATGATTTAAAATAAAGATATTGGTGAAGCGTGGCTTCCACACAGACAGGGGTTTTATACTAAGATCGTGTGACAGGAACAGAGTCCCACTGTTGTCATGGAGACTGAAAAATAATTGTTAACAACTCCTAAACAAAAAAAAGTTAAAAATTTTTAGAATTACTCCCATCCTTTCCCTTGCAAATACTAATGTACAATTCTGTGATGTTCGTTTTAGACCTTGATGAAATAAACAACAATAAATAGAACATTTTCTCTCTAAATGTATGCTTTTGTTTTCCCACAACAAATTTAACCATAAATAATTGAAACAAGAACCTATGTACGTTTGTAAATGCCTACACAGCCAGCAGGCAAGAAAAAAAGTCTGCAAAAATTTCTGCAAAATCATGGAGAAATGACAGAATTCAGCAGCTACATCACACAGGGGAACCAACAAGCAAGAATCTGGTCCAGTGCTCCTTACACAGGGTTTGAGGGGATTTGAAGGACTTGGAAAGAAATTTTCAGCAGGCATTTTACTGCAGGAGGGTGATACCCAAAATACACAGTGCAAAAACTCTTCCCTCCAATTCATCTTGAAAATGCCAGTTTCTCAGCTGCAGCAATTTTGAGTCATAGCATGGAGCTGTCACCTGCCATGTGAGTTCTGTGACATGCTTCAGCAGAGGTCACTCTTCTCTTTCAAGTCACAGCTAGAGAAGACAGTTTCTATTCCCCTTTCCCTCATATGTAAAGAGATTAGTGAGTATTCACCCAGGAATAAGTGCTCAACTTATTTAATAAAATATGTAAATGATATCAAGGTCAACTAGAAGAAGAGTGTGTGTTTGCAAGTTTAAGGTGAATATGTGGTGATGTGGGAAGCCAGGATTTACTCTCTCTCCTAAGGCATGCTAATCAATAGCTCTTCACTGTAAAATGGGTGATCTCAGGCCCTTTTTGGGAAAAGATTTCAACTATACAATAACTGCTTCGTATAGCTATACTTTTTGCTAAATTATACTGTCATGCTATCACACATCTCTGGTAAAATGAACTTTCATAAAGCTCCTAACTTATTCTTGTCCAGAAAGAGACATTTCTGTACTTCTCCAACACAATTCCCTAGCAATATTTAAAAATCTTATGGATAGTAAGTCATCACCTACTGTGAAAAGGATTGTTCACAGACCTAATGTAAACTCAGGAGACAATCCCCTTCATAAAGTATTTATGAACAAATGCAGATGTGTTAGTGATTAAAGATGGTTTTGATGCACTAATTGTCATGCAGAATAAGATTGTAGCTTTGCTATTATGTTTTTTTTATTGTCAGGAATGAAGTTTCCAAACTAACTGTAAATCCTTGGGTTTCTATATTTTATATGCTGACAATAAACACAAATATATTATAAATTTATTTTTTATTTTAAAAGAAATTTTAAATGAAAGAAAATGCAAAATGCAAAACAGAGCGTAATGATTGAAACCAAGCCAAACACAAGACTTTGAATGATTGCATTAAGTGCTTGTGATTACTGAAAATTTAGTAGAATATCAAAATAAGATCAAAATTCTTGATTCAATAGAGGGCTTTTTTGATGTATCAACTGGCATATTATTATTGGTTAGTGGTTTAAACTAAACCTAAATTGTTATATATTGTGTTTCAAAGCTGAGACTTTGACTTCCTTTAGACAAAGCTGTTTTTTTAAGTTTACAGGTATTATTATCACAGCAGAAGGTCACTTGAAATCTATTCTTTGGTCTAAATGATGTTTAAAATCAATAGTAGTTCCTGAAGAGTTTCCCGTCCTTTTTGGTTCAGTGGATAAACAGAGGCCTCATTCAAAACAACATAGAATTTTCAGGCTCGAAGTCACCTTTCAAAAGGAGGAAGACATAGGATTTTGTTTCTGTTAATTTCATTTTGCAATTGTGTTGTGATTTATTTATATCACCTCAACAACAGCTGCTGAAAGGATGCCCCAGGACAAAAGAATATATTCTTACTCTCCAAAACTGATCACTTTAAAAAGAACCCTAACACTTAGCTCATATAGATATAGGCTGTTATGCAAATATCTAGGTTCAGTGAATCATTAAATAAAGAGACAAAGTCACAGCTAGTGTAAGAGGGCAGTACTTGCGAAATGAATGGAGCTAGGCTTGCCTTTTTCAGCAAAATATTTTGCCTGAGGCTTTTTAGCATCCAAAGTGTAAAGAGCCAGCATGCTATCATTCTGCCTGAACTGTACAGTTTTGCTATGGAACAAAAGATCTTTTTCATTAGCAACAAGACCATTGAAAACAGAGGCAATGGGTCTTTTTGGCCATTAATGGAACAAAAAATTAGCATAACATTAAGTACACAATTGGGGAAATCCTCAAATTAAAATTCCTCACTCGGTGTTGGTTCAGCCACACTTTGTACAATTTACATCTTATTCTAAAGCATGAAGGTCTGATTTTCCCAAATTCATATGTTTACAAATTGAAGTAATTATTTTCAACCCAATTTTATGTACAATTTCTGTAATTGTACACACAAATCACAGATTTGCCTATAAATGACCACCTATTTCTTTATAGAGGGTTAAAAACCGGTTTAATTAGAACTGAAATATTGTCTGTAGGTAGCATTTACCTGTTGGTAGACCTAAATGCAACATCCCCCTGATGATGCAGGAAAACTTCTGTGTCCAGTCATGTAACAAGGTGTTTAAATAGTTCTTAAATTTTATTGGGTCAAATGCATGCTCAAATTTTCTTTGGACAGGGGATATTTATGCGAATTTGAACTTACATACATAACTACAGACTTATTTCATGTGCCAATTATTTTGCTATTTAGAACCTACAGTGCAGTAGCAGGGAACTTACAATTAGAGAAAGGAGATTACTGAAAATGAACCATTCCATGTCCTTAAGTGTAGTCCTGCTGATCCAATTGAAATGGATAAGATTTAAAAGACTGGCACCCTAGAGCATAAGGTCTTATGATTTAGCAAAAAAACCTCATTAATAAGCAAATATTCCTGTTGGTCAGTTTATTTGTTCACAAGACTCCACTACATATCACAGACCACTAGAAGGAAAAAAAAAAAAAATAAAGAAAAAAAAAAAGAGTTCTTCATTCATTTCTATGGAAGCTGGATAAGGTCCAGAAAAAAAAAATCTTTTGACACATTTTGAGGAAAGCTAAAAGAACAGAACATGAGATAAGTTAAACAGATTTCAGATCAGTTTCTGCTCTCTGACACTGCTAGCAGACTTTCAGAAGTAAAAGGCAGAATCTCCTGCTAGTTTCATCTGTGTAACAGTGACTTCGATGGCATTTCACAGTTAATAGAACAGAATCAGATCCAACATGTCACTTCTCGCTAAACACATCCCAATACCTTTGCCTTTCAGGACTTATCCTGTTTGTTAAAAGGTGAAATAGAGCTGTGTGATGTTTCTTTTGCCTTTTGCAGTAACATAAAGGAGTCAAGCAACGCAGATAGAAAAAATCCTCCAGCAACAGCAGGAGTGTTTGTTACCAGTGAAAGCTATAATTCATAGGGATGCTGTAATCTCAAGCCTCCTCTGAAAACAAATCCTCTACCTTATCATATTTACCTTCTTTTTTCTTCTCTCTATTTTTTATTATCTCGTTTTGTAATTATTTTGCCTATGTCCATGAGAACATTTAGGGATCACTTTTTTTGACAGATGTTATGTGTACAACACATTTATATCGTATTGAGCCATCTATACACATGAACTTATTTTCTATGACTATGAAAGCTGGTAAACCTAGCTGTAATAAAAGCTATAACAGATAAAAGCTGTCAGACAAAGAAGCTGTCTTGAGTGCTGGTTTATTCCATTTTCTTCATTGCTACATGAAATTGGTTTCTCTTGTCCTCCAGAATAGGCAAAAGTTTTTCATCTTTTATCCTGATTCCTCTTGACTTACTTCAGCAATTCAGTCAAATTTTCTCTCTGCTGCTCAATGAAGTTAATAGGTTTTTTATAGGTGTAGAAGGATCAGAATTTGCTCCATTTGTTCCAAACATGCTGTGAAAATACTAATGTGTTTACATAAAAGCAGAAGTCTGAAAACACAGTAAATCAACCCCATGCTGTTTCAGTGTCAAAAGCAAAAATTACTGAAAATGTCATTAAATCATTGCAAAAATGGTAAATTAAATCTAAGCTATAAATGATCAACAAATTAAAAGTGTTTTGAGTACAGTTGACAATGTTTGTTTTATGTCTCTGTAAATATCAAAATTTAGACATAAATCCTGAATGTCTAAACTAGATTTAGATTTGGTGGGGGTTTCTACAAGTAAATATGTTTTCTTCCTTTCTCAGTCTATAATGCAGCCAATGTTTCTTTTTTAGCAGGGCATTCAGACATTCAGACAGTTTCATTACCTTTTGATAGCTCTAAAACTTTAGGGTTCGAGGATGATGTGTGAGTCAAAGTGGAAAAAGTCATATTTTTGATGTTGCACCTTTAATGAAATAAAATATTATTTTCTGCAAAGCCATTAGTCTATAACTTATAACACTAAATGGCATACTGTTGTAGACTGGTACATTGTATCTGGGGAAAAAAATATACGTGAAGAAAGAATATGCAATCTCCTGGCTGTAGAATAGGAAGATTATTGAATTACTAATTTTTTTTTTTAAGTTTGCACATTGCAGAGAGATTGATTGACTGCTGCAAGCAGATTGCTCATTTGACTTTTCCAACAGCAAGTCCAAAAAGGCTAACTGGCTGATTGTAAACTTTGCAGGAAAAGGTTTCATTTTCTATGAAGAAATATGAGTATGTAATATTATGAAGAGCTTTGAAAATTCCTCTAAAGATGTGACCTTTATGCTACAAATCACATACAAATGTTAATGATACTGAAGATATTTAAAATTGGTTTTTTAAAGATTCATGCAGGTATCCATTACTTTACAGGAGTAATATTTTCTTTTAATTGAATTTTGCTTTCAACTAAATTTTACAGTGTAGGATCAACAGGAAAGCACAAGGACCAACTGAGAATTTCAATGCTGAATTCCTAAAAGAAATATGGACATTGCCATAATCTGGGCTCTCAATTTAAGGAACCTGAGGCAGTTACAACAAGAAGACTTAGAAGACCTGTGTTGAGCCAGTCTTGCAAGTCTAGGCTAGAATGAAAGTGATAAGCATGAAATCTGTAAAACTTGATCATATTGCAGAAGAGACAGCCATTCCTGAAAATCTAACGAAGGATAAGCACTGAGTTTATATTGAATATCCCATTAACTTACAGAAAAGTGGTCCATTTCCCCTTTCCATACTCTTCTTATTTTAGGGGAGACATTTATGCCTATTACCACCAGGTGCATCATGAATATTGCACTGTACAGTAATTTGAAGGAGACTATCCTTACTCCTTTCTGCTCAGTCTTTTAAAAATTTTATTTTTAATCAGGAAAAATTACTGTAGTCTGCTGATTTTTACTCTCCAGACAGACCTAAACATTGAGACTGATATAGATCCAGAAAAATATGCTATGCATTAATAATACAGATAATCACAGAATCAGAGAACCATTTAGGCTGGAAAAAACCTCCAAGATTATCAGGTCCAATGACTGATCACCACCTTGTCAACTAAACCACAGCACTAAGTGACATGTCCAGACTTTTCTTGAACACCTCAAGGGATGGTGACTACACTATGGCTACACCACCTCTCTGGGCAGTTCAGTCCAATGCTTAACAATCCTTTCCCAGAAGAAATTCCTCCTGATACACAATCTAAATCTCCCCTGGTGTAACTTGAGTTTATGTACTCTTGTCCTGTCACTGGTTTCCTGGGAAAAGAGGCCAACCTCCCCCTTGCTACAATCTCCCTTCATGCAATAAGGTCTCCCTGACCCTTCTTTTCTACAGGCTAAACTACCCCAGCTGCTTCATCTGCTCCGCATAATTTACTCTCCAGACTCTTCACCAGCTCTGTTGCCCTTCTCTGGCCATGCTCCAGCATCTCAATGTCCTTCTTGCAGTGAGGGGCCCAGAACTGGACACAGCGCTCGAGTTGCGGCCTCATCAGTGCTGAGTACAGGGGACAATCCCTGCCCTGCTCCTCCTGCCCACACTATTCTTGTTAGAAACCAGGATGGCATTGACCTTCTTGGCCCCTTGGGCATGTGATGGATCATGTTAAACTGACTATTGACCTGCACCTCCAGGTCTTTTTCCAATGGGCAGCTTTGCAGTCCCTCTTTCTTCAGTCTGTAGCACCTCATGGGGTTATTGAGACCCTGCCACTTGGTCTTGTTGAAACTTATGCTGTTGGTCTTGGCCTGTTAATCCATCAGTCCAGATTCCTCCAGATCAACACTCCCACACAAGTGTGTTGTAGTTCTTGATAGTACACTTCATCCCCTCATCCAGATCAATAAAGATGCTAAACAGGGCTGGCCCCAATAGTGAGCCCTGGGGTCATCACTAGTGACTGAATGCCAAGTGGATGCAGCATCATTCATTGAATTACAAACAAAATGTCAACAGCCTGTGTGAAATCAATGGTCTGAAGAATGGATGGGCTCCGTGTAATTCTTGCAGTATTATACATGTAATCTTTCACATAGAATGGTGAAGAGGAAGGCAAGTAATAAAGGAATTCTTATATACTCAGGAAAAAAAGAAATCAATCAAAAAACTACCTAGGACATCAAGATTAAGAATATGCAAGAAGTGAGAGTGTCACATTATCACCTCTAAATGTTTTCAAACTATGTTCAGCTCACCAACTGCTACTACAAACCGTGTGTTCCTTCTCTGTATTTGATATTCTTTCACAGGTTTCTCTTCCATAAATTTATCATCTTAAACCATGCAAACTATTTATCTTCAGAATCCTATCAAGTTATACATATTAGATATAGGGTTATTTGGGTTTTTTTCAGTCTGCCTTTAGTTGTGTTAACATTTCTCTAGTGTGTGGAATACATAGTAATCAAGATCTTAAAAAACTTGCTCTGCTCTGTGTCTAAACTAGTTAGGTAGTCCTAGATGTTTATTATGTGCATTACTGAAGAGTTTTAAGTGGTCACTGGAATAGTTTTGACCTAAGCTACCACTTTCTCAAGCATTCCCTGGATACAAAAAAAGAGTCTGGAAATCACAGAAAATTTTGCCAATAGGCAACTGGATGTGGATTGTGCTACGTCTATTAAGATCGTGCTCAGAGAACAAACCTAAGCATGTCTAATTCACTGATTTAATATAGTCACAGGGCATCAGTAAGGACTGAAATGCTTCTACTAGTGATTTCACAAATGCTTTATAGAAAATAAAGCATGATTTTTCAGTGAATGCAAAATATTTAGTTAATTTTTAGTGTTTTATGAAAATACAGTGGAAATACTGATAGAAAGGAATTACAAAATGTTCATGACTGTCAATGTGAAAAAAAACCCAACCCTGATGAGGGGATGATGTTTTTTGGAAAGTATGTTGCTTTATTCAATTAACAGCTTCTGACAGTGAATTGTCATCTCACTTGGGTGCCTAATGGACAGCTCAGTTTAGAAGGCATTGCCTTTAGACACATTTTTAAAGAGTTTTCTCAGCTGGAGTGTGTTTGTGCTATTGATCCTCTGTCTAGGAAAATTCAAGAGAGCAGTGGAAACCAGGTTTGTATTTCTATAAGCATTGACAAACCCCAAACTTCCCTTTCTAAACTGCAGAGTAACAAGTATTTCTACCAAATAGGTACAGTTTATACTGACAATTTTGAAATCCCTGTGATAAGCCCAGAAAGTCTTTAGGCTTTGTAGTATCCTGTGGAGAAACACTAAGTGCTGTTAGCAGCGGCAAAATTACCTGTGTGTAAGTGCTGAGTTGATATAAACAAGAAATGGCCTAAGAACCACCTGACAAAAGGAGATGGTCTGGCAGTGGCTTTCCTACTGCAGCTCAGTAAGGTGCAAAATGAGACACAGGAGCAGTTCCACTGTGCACAGCAAGATACAAAAGAATAGGAGAGACAAAAGAATAAAATCTCACTCTAACAAACACTGAAGAGGAAATTTTCCTGAGGTGGAGGGTAGTTACCTGAGCTGAGACCTGGAGTTTTCTGTGCCCTCACTCCAACAAGAAGTACAAGATTTCAAATACCAACAAATAAATCATTGACAAAAAATTTATAAATTTAATTTCTATTGCTACCTTTCACTGAGATCTTTATAAATGATCTAGTAAAAGGAAAGAAATATTGTATACATGATTAGCCTTTCCCCAGCCTCTTAAGGAAAGAAACCAAACCAACTTTACCTCCAGAGGCTTTTTAAGCTGTGATATTCATAAGGTGATCTGAAGAGCACAGGAAAAAGCATACATGAATAACTGTTTCTCTTTCCTCCAAAAGTGTATTTTCTGTGATCAATTTAATTCATAATTTGTTTTGAAGCAACAAGTGTTTATTGAGTTCCCTTTGCTGATGAAAAAAGAGTAATTTCCAAGGAAATCAACAGCAGCCAACCTGACTTTACAAAGAAATAATAGTGTTAGAATTTTTTTGTTTGATAAAATAACAGGTTTAGATTCTTAGACATCTTTGTGAGCCCTTTATAAAAGAAACGAGACATAATCCAGTAATTACTTTTCCATATTCTATCACCAAGTTAATTTCATTGCATGCACACTATATAGAATGATAAGCATCATCATTTTTATCTAAGGAAAGAAGATCATATGGACTGTTGATGGAATGCTGGAGTGCCTTAGCTGCAAATTTGAGGAGTTACAGTTGAGTATTTTACAGATTAAAAAAAACCCCAAAGCAACAAACCAAAAAACCAACTAACCAATGAAAAAAAACAAACCACCAAACAAAACCAAAAATACTAACCACCCCTCTCAACGCCCCCCTGACAAAAAAAAACAAAAAACAAATCAAACCTAAAAACACAAACAAACACAAAAAACAACAACAAAAAAAAACCTACTTAGGGCAAAGGTTTAATTTTGCACACAGAAACTACTTCATGGATATGAATTTAAACAACATTTGAAAACACTAACTTTTAGTCATGTATGAACCTCTGTTCATTAATAAATCTAAAAATGCTCACAGCAATAGAAAGACACTTCTTCCCCCTCTGAGCTCTTGAAATGTGATAGCAGTACCAAAGGTTTATCTGACAAACTATGCATGCACAGCAGATTTACTATAAACTGATAACTAATTAAAAAAAGACTGAAAGATAGAGCATATATATGTAAAAGACTAGTAGCTTCAGTTCAAAACATATTCTGAAAGGCAAATGGAAATATACTAAGCTTTATTTACTTCCTAACACATTCATGACTTGTAAGTAGTGATTCATCGAACTAAAAGCTCTTCAATTTAGAATATGTAGCCCATATGTAGAGGTTATGGTCTAACTTCATCTAGTCCAATTTTAGATACAAGGCCCAGTTGCAAAACTAGGAAACTTAACGTCAAGTTAGTTTGTAATTAATTTTGTAATTAATACAATTATTTTGTAATTAATGGGGACAGAGAGAGAGTTTTCCAAAATATGGTTCAGCCAAACTGAGGTGTGAATTATACAGCGAGAATGAAATGCCTATTTTACTCCATCACCTCTGTAGATTTATCTCCACAAACAATCAGTGAAACTTCCAAAATCATACACAGATACCTTGAATGCTTCAAGTGAAGCAAGATGAACATCCCAAGACAGTTTATGTTCACAAAATGCAAACAGATAAAAATGAGATGATAGAAGACTGTATGACACTTTTTGAGTTTGCATGCAGATTTGACGAGGGACAGAAAACTGACAATAAAATGCAGTTGTCTACCCTGCCTGATGTTTCTTTCTGGGGTGACATTCATAGCTGTTGAGCTGTCGCCTAGGTTACAGAGGGTAGAATAAGATCATGTCCCAGACTTACAAGTCTCAAAAAAATTTATGTAGGATTCAAGTGATGATCGTATTCAGATGTTGGTTAGAACATCAGGAGGATTTTGAGGTGTTCTGGGACTGCTTTTCTTGTTTCTTCCAAGCTACAGCCAAGGCTCTCTTCCTTTCTGTGCTCCATGGATGAAGGCTGAGCCAGAGGACAGCAACGAGCTGCCCATACAGCCTCATTGCTGTTCCTTTGTATGTCTCTGTCAGCATAAGAAACATCACAGAGAGAGCCAGGCTCTGTCCCAGTCATTCCTGTTCATCTTAGAGCTTAAAATAAAATATTTTTGACTTGGTTGATATCAGAAAGTTGAGAGTATTTAAATACCTTGTCAAAACTTGTATTCCTTGCTTTATGCTATCTTTACATGCAGTTGAGGATAAATGATTTTTACAGTGTCCTGGCTTGTCTTGTACTTGATTTTGTCATGTTGACAGCATGGTTCTCTTTCTGAAGCAAACACACAATGAGCTGTGTCTTGTTGTATATGTCTGATGTTCAAAAGCAAAGTCAGAGGAAGTATAGCCTTTGAACGGGCATTGACTGCTGAGCTGCTGGTGAGCACTGACAAATCAGCCTTGTCGGAAAGTTTTGCAGGACAGTATGCATCAGTGAGGGAGGAGGATATAAACACCTACAACTTTGCTACCAGGAGAGATTCACAAGAGATACAAATCAGCATAAATTTACTTAGACAGCAGCATCTTCCAATTACAATATGACATTCAAAAACATCAATGCAGTGCAATGTTTAAAAATGTACATGTATCTGTGCTTAATACCGAAGAGATGTCTGTATAGTTCAAAAGTAAAATCATGCCTTTTATATGTCTTTAATGAGAGACATTTTAGAGAAAAGAAAAAAAAAAAAAGGCATAGAAAGGGTAATCTTGTCTTCTGTTTTTGCCCTATAGCTCCTAGGAACATGGAATATGATAATCAAAGAGTCTATATGAAATGTCGTTCATGTACAATGGCTCAATTGTTATTTAAATTATCTTTTCAGAGCTACTACTCTGCTTCTGCCTATCAAGGGAACTGTGGGGAAGAAAGCTTTCTACCATAGCTGTTAATTTTGCCCACATATAGGAGTTTGATTGTAAAAGCTAAATCTGGATGTGATATTATGCAAGAAGAATATTTTTAATTTAGGGGTGGAAGCAATATTCATTGAAAAAAAAATGAAAAAAATCAAAGATAACAAGCATTGTGAATTTTGAACTGATAATGTTATGTTCCACAAGCCTCCTTGGCTCACCTTTTAGACTGACATGAGAAAAGCTGCTTATTAGCCCTAATTTTTATTATGTTTGATCACAAGTGTGGTAATTCTCGATTTTTTCCTTTCTGAAGCATTATCAGAGCCCTCGGGAGTTCTAAACTTTTTGCTTATCTCTGACAGCAATTCATATACCAAATAAACTTCAAAACAAATTTACTCCTCTTTGAAGTACAAAACTGCAGTGTTGAGGTCATTTGCATTTACCCATTAAGCTATAGTATTTCTTTTTCTTTTTTTTAATCAAAATGACAACCATTAATGACAAAAAAGCTATTGAGTCTTTCTTTCTCTTTCTGCCTAGCGTGAAACCTATAGAATGATAATAACGAATCACCTCAGACAAGCACAGATGAAAATGAGTTCTGCTCACTACTGTATCTGAGCAGCTAGACTTTTCCAAACTGCTTTGATGGCTCTTACTTTCTAAAAGGCTTTATCTGAGCTTCCATATTCTCAACCACATTGGACTGTGTGTTATTAAAAAGTAGTTAAAGTTCTCTTTCTAAAGTGATTAATCTCACCCCAGCTAATCTCCTCATCCACACTCTGCTTCTAAGGCATAACAGAAGCTATTTTTCATTGGATTTCAGTTGATTAGATAGTCTGATTTAAAGCTAGTTAAGCTGTGTTTCAATTGTGGTGGGGAGATTACCTCTGAGTGCTGAAATCCCATTGTATCTTCTGGGGGCGTGGGGCCACGGGGTTGTTTTCCTTTTTTTTTTTT
>VWYP01029029.1:2217-24638 GCA_013400435.1 Pycnonotus jocosus
CTCGGGCTCGGCCGTGCTGTCTCTTACGTAGTGTGAAACTTTTTCCTTCCCCCTCCCCAGTCTAGCTGCACATGGTGGGGTGCAAGTGGTAGGGGGGGGCCAGAGGTATTTTGTTCTAAATCCTCGAACTTTGGGACAATGTGCACCCGGCCATGCCACGCTGCGCTGGCGGGCGAGAGGGCGGGGGGGCTGTGTACAGCAGGATGTGAGGGGCACCCCTTCAGTATCCGAGGTGAGGGGCGATGCCAGGCCCTGTCGGGGTGTTGGGGTGACGAGGGGCAGCCCCAAGCCGTGCACGGGGACACTCGTGTCACCCCAGGCCATGCTGCCATGGGCCAGTGGCACGCGGCAGGGTGGCTGTGTCTGGGCCCATGGTGCAGGCAAACGGGGCGTCCCCGAAATCTCCCCCCACCAGCCAGTGCGGCCACAGGGGGAAGATTCAGGAACCCCCCCCCCCCTTGCCCACAGCACGACCACTGCGGCTCTGCCTTTGCATTGTGCTTATTGATCGCTGATATTTATTTAATTATTGAGCAGGCAGCTTTCCCCGCCTCATAACCTGTTCCCTGCTGGCAGCCGCTGCCCGCTCCGGGCCCGGCCTCGTGCTGCACCCCGCGGGGGCTCTGCTGTGGGGAGGGGGTGCTGCTGCTGCACCCCCCTGCCCGTGCCAGGCTCCCTCCTGCCAGACCCCCTCCCTCGGGATGGAGCTGTGGGCTGGGGTTGGCTCTACCTCGGGGCTTGGGCTCTGCTTCCCGTGGGGGTCCGTGGGGTCCCCTCGTGGCACTGGGAGGTGTGGGGGCAGTGCGGGGTCCGGCCCCGGCTCTCCCCAGCAGCAGCGTGAGGCTGGTGAGGGCACGGGCAGGGTGGGCAGCACCGAGGCTGCTCAGATGACCCTGAGGTGGTGCTCCCTGTTGTGTGGTTGACTTGGCAAGGGTCACACCTCAATCTGGCTTATTTACTTCTCTTTCTTTCTTTTTGTTTTCTTTTTTTTTTTTTTTTAACTCTTCTTCTTTCTTTTTCTATATTTTATTTGTACTTTTTCTTTTTTCCCTTCTTATTTGTCTTTTTTATTTTCCCTTGCTTTTTTTCTTTCTTGCTTTCTTTCTTGCTTGCTTTTTTTCTCTCTCTCGTTGTTTTTTTTGTTTGTTTGTTTTTTTTAACCTTTTTTTTCTTTCTTCTTTCCCTTTCCTTGCCATCCCGCCTTTCCCACCCTAACTCCATCCCCCCCAGGGGTCCCACCACCTCCCAACCCTCCCAGTCTCCAGCTGGTGCTGGGTTGGCAGCGTCTGTTGTTGCCAGCTCACAGTGCTGGTGTGATGTGGGAAGCCGTGCGGTCGCTGGCCGGGCCGGGGCTGGCAGGAGCCCTTCTCACCAACCCGTGCCGTTCCCAGCACTTCTCGTGGCCGATGGAGGGGAGCTGGTTTTTCCTCCACGGATCCTCTGCCCCACTGCCTGGGCACGGAGAAGGCTCTGGTGTCCTCCCCCTCCCCCTGACATAGCCTCAGCTCCGATCCAGCCCAGCTGGGATGGCACCAGCCATCGTCCCCCACCGCCAGCCCGGCCATTCCCGTTCCCATCCCACCCGCGCGGCGGGCAGGCTCGCCCGGGCTCGGGAGCTGCGGATGGTGATGTGGATACATTGGAACGTGCGCGGGAGCCGCCCTGCCTTAGCCTTTGCGCATCTCTCCACCAGCAGCACTGCCAGCCCTGGAGCCCGGCACGGCCGCTGGCACCGCGGGACCCCTCGGGCAGGCGCCCTTCCCAGCCGGAACAGGCCCAAGCTGGAGAGCCCAGCGGCACCAAAATAGCCCTGGCAAAGGCACTGCCCGTGACACGCTGCTGGCCACGGCCTCGGCCGTACCTCCCGTCAGGCAAGAGGGTGGCTTTGTGCCCTCCCCAGCTTTGTGTCCCTGCTTGGGGACTTCCTCCCGTTCCGCAGCTCACCTCTGTCCCCCCTCAGGGCCAGGCCGGGAAGTCAAGAGGGAGCTGCCTAGATTAGCAGGGAAGCAGCACCGGAACCGTCGCCACACACGAGGCCTCACCCTGCCCACGGGGAAGCAGGGCAGGGTGCAGGGGGTGTCCGGCTGCCCAGGCTCCAAAATAACCCTGGAGCTGAGCACCTGCCAGGGACCTGCACGTGTCCCCTGGGAGCTGCTGCCGAGAAGCCAAAGGGATTTCCAAAGCCGTAAGGGTGATCCTCGGCTCCTGGATCTGCAGTGGGGGGAGATTTGGGATACTTCTGGTGGGGAAATATTGCAAATTTTATGACTGGTGATGCTCCTACACCTCTAGCTCGTGCCTGGTACCTGGCAGTGCCCCCAGCACACCCCTAGCCTCCCACCCTGGTACCTTCAGGATGGGAATGAAGTGAGATGGGCACCACCCTCCAAGGCAGCTGCAGTGTTGGAAGCTGGGCATCCTGCCAGGGTCTGGTCAGAGACCCTCTTCCCTCTCCCCGGGCTCCATGCTAGGGGTGCAGAGCTGATTTTGGGATGGCAGAGGCGATGCACCCGCACTGCCCAACCGAAAGCCAGTGGCCAAGCAAGGACCCCCATGTGTGCCACGGTCAGTGGCTCAGCATCCGAGGGGCATTGGGAAGTGCCTGGCTAAACCGGCCTGACACAAATCTCGGTACCAGTGAACGGGCACAGCTCAGGGCTTGGGGGGTGGAGCTGGGCTTCCAGAAGCATTGCAGCCACGTGGCATGGTCACAACCACATCTCCAGGCATCTGAGGGGATCCCACCTCTCCCCGACCACGGCCAGGCTCCACACATCACTCGGCTGCTACCACTGCTGCAGGCACGTGGCTGGAGCGGGGAGCTGCCTGCTGGGCACATCTCATGGGGCATCCTTTGGCAAGCTCCTGTCCCAAAAGCGCCGGGGCTTTTCAGCACCGGTGCTCACCCCCTCCACCAGTAGCTCCGGAGAACTGGTTTCCAGCCGGGAGCTCAGATCGGCTGCCAAAGGATGGGAGCAGCAAGCCGGGCATGGCGGGGGAAGAGAGGGAAGGTTGCAACACACTTTCAATTCTCCCATCTGCTGAGTATTGTTTGGGAAAAACAATGAGGCTGTTCTTTAAATGCAACCTTCGGGAGATCCTCGCTTTCCCCGCGGCGCCCGCCACGCCGTGCCCGCCTGCCCTGGTGAGCCCTGCCCCGCTTCTTTTGCCCACTGCTCCTGCCTGATCTCGTCTTAAATCCTCACCCAGGAAAAATAGATCCTGTTTTTGGTGATGTTTCTGATGCTGGATCGGAGGGATGGAATGGGCACGCGGGAGGCTGGCAGGATAAAGCCAGGTGCATGAGGGGCTGCTGGCCGGCGCTCACGCTGTGCTGCTCTCCCCCTCATCACCTTGAACTTGTCTGGGGCTTCTTGCAGTAAATCAGCTGCCCTTTTTCAAGGTACCTGCTGATTTCTCTCCTCTCTGGGAAGCTTTGCCCTGCTCACAGCTCCCTCCCTGACCGTGGTTCAGGTCCTTCATGCCCACAGTTCCCTCCGTACCAGGGCAGGGAGTGATCCCACCGCGTGCCCAGCGCTGCGGGTGTGTGCACGCCTTTGCAGACTGCTGAACAAAGCCCAGCTGCCAGAGCCCAGAGCACTGCCTAGAGCTCTTGGAGCAATTGGGAATAGCTCCCTTTGGTGTTTTTCTATTCCTCTGACTCGGGTAGGGCTGGGGATGGATGCTGGGAGTCGTAGTCTGATCCTGTTTTGACCCGGTGGTTCCCCCCCGCCCTTGCAGGGGTGGCTGTGGCATGGACAGTGTGGCCAGGGCAGTGCTGGCGTGGCAAGGCTCACTGGGCAGAGGAACCATAGCAAGGGCCAGTCCAGCCAGCCCTTATCAAGGCACAGCAAAGAGCAAGAAAGGCGGCTCCCCAAGGAGCCCTGGGCAGCCCTGGAATGGGGAGTTCAAGGGCCCAGGGAAGAACAGCCACGGTGGCACCAAGGGATCCGTCCTGACCCAGGGCTGTGCACGGTGAGGAGGGCCTGAATAGGGATTTGGTACTCACAGGGAAAGGGAGGGTCAGCATCTCCTGCCTTTGGAGCTGGTGGAGGTAGGTCCCTGCCAGGCAGGGCTTTCTGGGAATGGCCCCAGGGACAAGGACAGCTTGCGCTGTCTGCTCACCTGCTTTCCTTTTCTGATGGTGCCTGTGCCAGCTGTGCCTGTGCCTTGCCCCTGGACACGTCCCTGTAGCCCAAAGGGTGCCCATGTTCCCCCATCACTCCTATTGTGCCTGCACCTGTTCTAGCCACAAGCCAAGCCCTTGGTGGCAGGATGGAGATGGTGACGGTGATGGGGAGCATCCCCAGAGTCCCTCACTGGAGGGAAAGAAGGAGGGTTGTCGGGGAGGTAAAATCCCTCCCTGTGAAGCTGGCACGATGCCTGCCACCCCCGGCCGTGCTGTGGCTCCTCTGTTTAGGGATGGCAGTGCCAGCACAGAGCATCTCCGAGGGGGCTGGCTGCCTGTGGGAGGGGGCTGGGGGGGCTGCTGGCCCCATCAGTCCTTGCACCCAAGCTGAGAAGTGTAGGCAGGGCCCTGGAGTGGCAGAGATGTGCTTCTTAGGGACCCATGGGGAGAGGATTTCTCCCACAGCTCCTTGGGGTGTGCCGGGCAGGTCGAGGCAGGGTGGCGAAGGCGATGGGAGCAGCCAGGGCATCAGTGGGGGCCAAGCCCTGCCAGAATCATGTGGCATCACTGGTGACGTCTGCGTGGCATGGCTGAGGGCTGCTGGTACAGCTGAGTCTGAGTGGGGCACCCCTTCACAGTGGGCTAGGAATGCCCAGTGTCAAATCCTCATGGATTTTCAGTACCAAGATGCTTTTGGATGCACCAAATTGGTGCAGGCAAAAGCCTGAGCTCAGCCTCCCTCCTTGCCCTGGCAGCCAGACACCCTGAGATCTCACCTGTGAGGGGGGTATGCAGACCCCTGGGATGTGCCAGCTGCAGGGAGGGGTACCCCTGGGCACCCCGGGGCCTGGCTCTCACCCGGGCGGGCGGCTGAGCTCGCCATCCGTCACGTCGGCCCTGGGCAGGCATCCCCCGCGGCCGGGTGCTCTGTGCCAGCTTGGCTGGGACCCAACGCCCTGCGCCAGCCGCCAAGACCCGGAGCTTCCCAAGTCCTGGAGAGGAGCTGGGAAAGGATCCCGTGGCTCAGGTGCGGCAGCGCTCACACACTAGGGGACCTGGGGCCAGCCACTGCCAAGGATTGATTTCTCGGTTAACTCACCACTGCTCTAAAAGCGCATTAATCCTCCTTCCCCGGCCAGCAGCCAGCGCTGAGCAGCATTTTGGGCGAAATCTCCAGGTCTGGGTTTCGGGCTGCCTGCCGTGGACATTGCCCTCCCCACCACCATCACCACTCCAGCAGCACTGCCTGGCACGGGAACACCGGGATCCAGCCCTCCTGCTGACCCCTCTTCCCTGGGAGCTTATTCAAGTCCGTAGCCAGGTGGATTTTTTTTGAAACTGAGGGTTTTATTTTGTGTTCTAAGAAGGCTTTCGCTCTCCTTGCAAAGGGCCCCTGCATTCCCTTCACGGGAAAATGGTATTTGACCGGCTGTTGTCCAAAAAAACCCCCAACATGTTTCTGATCACGAAAAACCAAGAAATATTTTTACTTTCAAACGGAAAAAAAAAAAAAAAGCCCATGAGAGAGAAATGTTGATTTTCCACCCAGACATTTCCCTTTTCTCCAAACCAGCCCTGAAAAAGGGAGGCACCACTGCACCCTCCACACCCCAGGGTGTCATCCTGGGGGTACAGTCTCACCAGCGGCACGGTGGATGTCACCCAGTGCTCATCTGGGTGCTGGTGGCTGGTAGCAACGCTAAGTGTGTGCCCCCCTCTCTGCTCAGACCCCCTTTTCCAGGTGCTCCCCACATTGCACAGGCACGTGGGGCTGCCGGGAGGACGGCGAGCGCCGGTGACCTGCTGGCTGTCCCCAGGGAGCCACCCATCACTGTGTGCTGCAGAGCCGCCGCCGCCAGCCCGCCTCGCCCCGCTGCCACAGGCGACGAGGCCGCTTGGTCCCACGGTTGCCTGGCGGGAGCTGTGATGTGCCGGATCCCGCACCCCCTCCCGCCGTCCCTGGCTGCTGCCCAGCGATTTGGGAAAGCGAGACGGCGCAGGCTGAAATGTGACCCCCGCCACGCTGCGCCGCAAAATCTCCTTTAGTAACCTGTGCGCCAGGACAGCGAGCGCGCGGCGTGAATACCAATGAGGAGAAAAGTGCCGAGTAAAGAGTTTTTGATGGAAATGGCATCGCATGAGAAAGAGAGCGGGAGCGAGCGGGCGAGTGCGCGCCCGGAGCCTGCGCTGCTCACGGGCACCGTGGGGCACACACGTGTGCGCACCTGTGGCCCGGGAGGTTGGAGGCTGAGCGTGGCAGGGTGCCAGGGTCGTGCCACCCCGGCGAGCACGGGGGAGATGGGAATGGGGGTGATGAGCGGAGGGGCTGCGAAGTAGCAGTTGAAGGAACACGTGGCAAAGGGTTGCCACGGGCAGCGTGTCCGCAGGGTTCGGGGCACTTCCGTGGCACATCGTGGCCCCGGCCACAGGGAACGGCTCCCGTTCCCCGGCGCAGTGCGCTGCTGATCAAAGGCGCAGGCGGGGAGGGAGCGGGCCTGTGTGAGCAGCGCCCTGGCCGCGCGCCACCCCACCTTCCCGCTCCGCTCCCCCGGGAGTTTGTTAAACAAATTTCTCTAATTGCACAAGCCGAGGAGTTTGTTGGAGAAAAAAGCCGGGGAAATTCCCCTCCTCTGGGCCACCCCTTCCCCGCTTCCCCCGGGGCAGCTGGCGCAGAGCGAGCAGGTCCTCCCCACGACCCCCGGCTCTGCGGGAGGCTGTGACCCCGACGCCTGCGGGGCGCAGCTGCGGGGTGTCCTCATGTCACCTCTGCCTACGCAAGGACGTCCCCTGCTCGACCTCTTCGCAGCCGGGTCACACACATTCCCTCCCGTCCAGCCCCCGGGGTCAGACCCTGTCACCTAACGCGGTGACACCCAGCACTGCCGTCTGCCCTTCCCGGCTGGCGTTCTCCATCGCTTGGCTGAGCACCCCTGGAAACGGCCTTTGTGAGCTTCCCGTGCACAGCCCCTGACATCGAATCCCGTCGGATTAGCAAACGTACGGGATAAAAGCCTCGGCTTGGCGGCAGTTCTGTGCCGGGTGGGGGCTGAGGCGGTGGCCCTGCCAAGAAGGGACGATGCGCGGCCGGGTCCTGCCCCAGCTCTCGCTGAGGTCATGGCTATAGATAGCCCGGGAGGGCGCAGTGCCGAGGGCAGGATCCTCGTGCCCTTGCCAGCTGCACCGAGAGCCCTGTGGGCACTCGCTGCCTGAGAGGAGATGCTGCCAGGGCGCTGGGGGTTACTGATGGACAGGCTGGCTGGGCCAGCCACTGGCCATTGCCAGATGACAATCTGCTGCTGCAGGGTGTGACCCTACACCTGCAGGGATGCTCACACCCAGCAGCTCTCCATCCTCCATGGTGACTGGAGTCGTGCAGCCTCCACTGATGCAGTGACCTGGGGTGGCTTTTTCTGTGGCTTCCCACCATGTTTCTTTCTTCCGCTGCTCGCAAGCAAATGCCAGGCTGAGGCACCCCTACTCCCAGGGTGCAGCCATGGGTGCAAAGCTGCTGGGTCAGGGAGTGCAGGGCCAGGGTTTGTCCCCTCCAGCCACCCAGTCTGTGTGCAGCTCAGCTCCCCACAAAGCCAGGCAGGCGTGTGCCCAGGGTGCCTCCACCAGCCCCATGGGGCTGTGGAGCGCCGGGGTGGCTGGGAAAGGCGTTGTGATGAGGGCACTAAAAATAGAGTGGGACTGGGATCTTAATGGGACTTTGTGGGAAACCTGGAAACATTTTCTCATCCCCATAAATGAGTCCAGATGCATTAACGATGACTGCATCGCATCCTGAGGTACTGCCGGAGGGAACCGGGACGCGCTCACCAGCTTCCTCGCCTTGCGGTGGGGAATTGGTTGGAGAGAGGAGTCACCAGCAGCAGCCAGGGCTGAGCCATAACTGCTATGCCTCATGTGGAGACAGGGACAGGAGCTTGCCCAGCATCACCTTGGTGAGGACCTCAGACCCCATGCCAGGGTCTTTGTTCCTAGTGCCCGTGGGCACTCGCAGCTCTGCATGCAGCAGGCAACATGCAATGTGCACACGTTGGTTATGGCACCGCAGCCCCATGAGCTTTCTGGAGCCCCCCAGGCCCTGAGGTAGCCAGTGGGGTGAGAGTGAGGTGATGCAGGAGGGCCCCCAGTCCCAGGGCCAGTGGTGCTGGTATGCTGGTACGCCAGTGCGCCCTGCGGTGGCATCAAGCTGGTGGGATCCGGCCTTTAGAGGGGTTTTTCCTGTTCCGTTGTGGAGCTGTGGCAGGGATATTGGCTCCCAAAGCGCCCAACCCCACTGGGGGACCTTGGACTCCCCTAGAGAATGGCTCAGGGCCAGCCTGGGCAAGTAGCCCAGGGCGGGTGGCTGTTGGAGCCCACGTCACGAGGCAGGTTGGCACGGCCATCTCCGCGGTATGGCAGTGTCACTTAGCGGTTACAGCAGCACCCGGGAGGCAAGGGCAGTCCCACCCTGGGCCTCAGTTTACATCCAGGTGGGAAACAGCACCCGGCACGGGAGGAGGGCACTCGCCCCCTGCCCCAGCCCAGGCTGCTGACCCATCACGTGACGGACAAGGGGACCGGCCACAGCCACCAGCCTCCGCGCCGGGCACCGCCGGAGCCCAGCGTCCCAAACAGAGTCCCTTTGTGCAGGTCAGCCCCCACCCACTTCTGTCACTTGGGAGGCATCCAAAACCCTCCCGAAATAGGACCCAGCCAGGCTCAGCCTTTGAATCTCCCCAGGAAGGCTCTGCTGAGCTGCCGAAAGCGGATGAACATCCCCCTTCCACCCCATTGAACCAGTCCCATCCTTCAGTGCTCAGGGCGCAGGGCCTGGTCAGGCTCAGAGGTGACCCTTTGGGGACACACCCAGCATCTCTGATCTCCAGTCACCACCCCATGCCTCAGTTTCTCCATCCCTCTGTGGAGGGTCTTGGCAGGTTGTCCTGAGCACCCAGGGAGCCAGTGAGATGCTAGAGGAGGGGTTGAGCCTTTGGCACATTCAGGCACAGCAAAGGCCCTGGGGCTGTGGTGGGGGCCGTGAACTCTTCACCTCCCGGGCCCTGGGGTGGCCGATCCTCCTGCAAGGTCGCCGATTCCACGGCAAAAGGCCAGGGCTATTTTTAACCACTGACTTGCTCCAGGGATTGGATTTGCAGCAGAGTGAGCCCCGCAAACCCATCACAACACTGCCCATCACAGATACCCCCAAACACCAATCCCCCCCAGCAGGCACCCCCAGGAGGAAGCTGAGGACACCTCTCTGCACCCCTACACTTTAATGGTGCATGATGAGGGGGAATTAATCTCCCTCGGAAAGGCCGGGACAAAGCAGGCAGGCTAAAAATACGTTGGGAGGGAAATAAAACCTCCTGCGTCAGGGGCTAAAGCCAAGCTCAGAGCCCTGGGCCCGCCCCAGGGGGGCTGGAGGGGCTGTTTCTGGTGGTGCCCCCTCCCCAGAGTGAACACGGTGCTGCCAGCCCCAACACATCTCCTGCCTCAGTTTCCCTCTGTGCTCCTGGGAACAAACTCTGTCCCTGGGTCACATCCTGGCAACTCCCAGGCTGAGACCCTGGGGTCTGGGACAGGCAAAGCGCTGGGTCTCGGACACCGCAGCCCCCGCCATGTGCCAGGAGCAGGGATGGTGGGGACGGGCCACCCCCAGGGCCCCACGCTGACGCAGGGCAGGGCGGAGGAGCTAGCAGCGCCAGGACCCATTGGCAAAGCTTTTTTTTCCCCAGGTCCATAAAACATTTCCCTTCCTTGGAGCCCCGGGGGGGGGGTTCGGCTGGGAAGCCACGTGGCTCTGGTGCTGCTGGCCACAGGATGCTTCCCAGAACGAGGGGACAGCTCCTTGGTCATGAGCTTGGTCCCCCCTGTGCTGCTTCCCGACCTCTCCCAGACCTCAGCAGTCACCGTCGCATCCTGCTTCTTCTGTGGGCTGGCCTGGCAGGTGACATGCCTCAGTTTCCTTATTTTTGGAAAGGCAGCGCCTCACCCTGGGGGCAGTTGGGGTCACCCTGGGAAAGTGGCTGAGCCGTCGGCTCCCAACCCCAAAAGGGACATGTAGAGACAGTACTTGGGGAAACTGAGGCACCTGGGAAGTCCAAGTGAGTCTTCAGGAAGGCAACGAGTGGCTTTGGGCTCTCACACCATCAAGTCTCCCTCAGCAGAACCCTCTTGGCTCCTCCACCACCCCGTGTTGCTGCGGGATACATCCCTGGAGCATCCGTACCCCTCCCTGCATGTTGGGCACGCTGCTCCCTAGTTTGGGGTGCATTTAGGAAACCCGGGGACCGGCAATGCCAGTTGTTGCTGGGGTGGGGGTGCACGCAGACAGACCAGAGGCGGTGCTGGGCACGGTGTCGGGGCACGTACCGTGCCACCGGAGAAGCCCCCTCCGGCTCCATCCCACCTGGGCCACCCCCAGCTGCCGTCTGGGGGCGGGCTGTGCTGGCTGGCGGGGGCCCAGGCAGCGCTGGCATCGGAGCCCGGGGCTGCCAAGAGAGCTGCTTTTCTTCCTGCTGTTTTCCAAAGCAACTGGCAGGTTCTCTGCCGCCGCGGCCTCCTGTGACCCGCGGCCTCGGCGCGCTCCCCGCGCCCCCGCTCGCAGCCGCAGCACCTGCGAGGGCGAGCACCGGCACCGCTCCCGCCCCGGCACGTAGGCGCGGGCAGGTGGGCACCGGCCCGGCACCCGGGGGCGGCGGGGACCTGCCTGCTCTGCGGTGGCTCAGTGAGGGGTGCTGCTCTGGTTCTTGGGCAGTGCCAGCTGTGGGGACCCCAGGGCGGCTCAGTGAGGGGTACGCGGTCACCGTGGTTCCAGGTGCGTGGTGAGCACCAGAGGCTGTACGAGCCCGCTCACCCCCTCCCGGGCTGATCCTGAGCGGGGCTGAGCATCGCGGCAGCAAATGAGGGGTGGGAGCCCCTCTCTGCCCCATCTCTGCTCACCCTTCTGCCAGAATCCATAGTGGGAATAGTCCAGCCCACCCACAGCCTCCAGCCATGTGTGGATGTTTGGCCAGGGGATGCTCTCGGCTCTGGGGGGAAAAAGGAAGCCACAGGATCTGGAGAGAGAAGCTGTGAGGAGGCTGCACGGTGTCCTGCCTTCACCTCCACCTGTGCCAGTGGTGCCAGCCAGATGCCCTGGGCACCGAGGCTCTGTGCTCCGGCGTGGGCTGCAGGAGGGGTTTTGCAATTGAGGGGCTGGGTCAGCCAGGAGCTGGGGGGGAAGGTGGCTGTGACAGGGTGTTCTGCCCCACGGGCAGCTACGTCGTGGGGCCGGGTGTACAAAGGCAAGGCCTGGACAGCTCGTACCTGCCCCGGGAGCCTCAGCTGCCCCCGTGCCCCCCTCGCTGCCCCCGCCCCAGTGCGGCACTGCCGCTCTCCCTGGCCGGGGAAACCGCGTTCCGATGCGGAGCAGGCCGGGACGCCCGGCCGCGCCACACCGGCGAGCAGCAAAAATTATGAATAAGCTCTTGTTAATAAATACTTCATGATGAATCCAAATAGATTTCCTCCTCTGCAGCAATTATTGTAAAATGGGTTCTAATAGGGTGCAGGGCGGCCCCGGGAAGGGCTGGGTGCCTTTCAGGGCCTAAGTGCCTCCTTCCATCCCCTCTAATGAGCACTTCCCAATCATTTGCATCTGTCTCGGCAACAGGTCTCATTACCAGGTTAACTCATTACCCAGAGCCGCTTCGGAGAACAGTTATAGGCGGCTACCAGAGGCTCCGCGGTCCGTGCTGAGGGCATCTGCGGGCTCTGGTGAGGAGAAAGCAAGTCCCCACTGTGCCCTTTTAAAGTACCAGAATTTTCAGCATTACCGGAACCTCTGTAGTCACATTCCCCCTTGCCACCACTCCAAAGCTTCCCATGGGGGCACGGAACCCTGCGCCCGACTTGCCAGCCCCTGCCCGGGCTCGCAGGGCCTCGGGGAGTGGGACCTGGCAGGAGCGGCGGCCACGGGAGCCGGCAGCGGTTCGGAGGTGTGCGGCTCCTGGAGAGGCGGCTGAGCATCCTTTCATAGAGTAAACCCTGTGTGGTCCCTGCAGGGCTGCCGTGCAGTGAGGCTGTCCCGCATCGTGCCCTGCCCGCGGTGGGGATGGCATCCCGCTCCTCCCCGCAGCCGAGGCCCTGCTGCTGGGGAGCAAAACCAACTGCCGAGGTGTCTGACCCCTCCCGTCCTGCTCCTCCTCCTCCGCCCCTCACCCCAGCGCCTCCCCCATGAAAACTGCTCCGGAATTTCCTGAGGAAACGTGGGTTTTTTTCATTGGAAAATTCAGGCTGTTTCACTGAGCCCGACCTGTTTGGACAAGGCGCTGGAGCGGAGAATGCTGGGAGGGTGGCCAGCCCATGCCGCGGTGCCCGTGCCAAGTGCTGTGTCCCTGCGTGGCACAGAGCATCCCCCGTGTCCCCAGGATGGAGGGTCCCCGGAGTGCAGAGCCCCAGCGCTGCCGAGCTGGTGGCAGAAGCACGGGATGAGGCAGTGCCTCAGCTGTGCCCCTTCCCAATCTCTGGCGCTGCCAAGCCCTGGACTGCGGAGTTAATCCTCCATGGCATGCCCAGCTCCACAAAGAGCATCCCTCCTTCCTCTCCCCACTCCACCGCAAGACAGAGCCAGGCTTGACGCGTGCCTCAGTTTCCCCTCACAGCACCTGGCATGGAAAGCCAGCACTCCAGCAGCCCCTGGAAAGGGGGTGCAGGGGGGGCCACAGTGGGGCCGGCAGCACCCGACGCAGGCGTGCTCCTGCCTGGGTTGCAGGGCTTTACAAGCCTGGGTTGGATGAGGCCCAAGCGCAGGCTCCGCTGCCAGATTCCCATCCGGAAATGCCCCGGGAGCAGCCTCGTCTGGGGTATTGCAGCACGTCTCTGCTTCCCAACCCCGCAAAGGAAAAACAGCAGGAGAAACACTTAACCAGTCCTTTGCCGGCACTCGGGCTGCTGGACTGGGGGGACGCGGTGAGAATCTGGGACTGGGACGGACGGACAGACAGTGTATCCCTGCCTTTGCCTTCCCAAGTGGATCTGGTGTGAAGCCGGCTGTTGCCAGCCGGGATGGTGTCCCCGGCTGAGGGATTCACTGGTTGCACGGCTGGGGACGGTCCCCACGTCCCTTAGCGTGTCCCCTTAGCCCCCCCCAGCAGCTGATCCCGTGTGGTTGTCCTGGTGCCCCCCAGCCGCCCTCGCCTGCCCTGCTAAAGCGGCTTAACCGCGGCATCGCGGCGCGGGTTAAGCCGGGCGGGAGGGAAAGTTGGCGAGGGGCTGATTGGCTTTGGGTGCAGCTCCCGGCCTGCGGTAATCCGGGGGCGGGGGGGGGCTGCGATGGCTTCGGGGGCACCGAGGGCTGCAGGGGCTTCTGCACGCAGCGAGTTTTTTGGGGGGTCTCAGTTGTTGGTCCAAGCGAGAACTGCAAATTCTTCCCCAAATTCTTCTGTGGTGGGGAGGGCACAGAAACTGGGGTTTGCTGCTGCCATGCTGAGGCAGAGCACCGAGCACCCCCCGGCCCCCAGAGTGTGCACAAGCAGCACCCTAGGGTGCCGCCTCACCCAACCCGGATAACCTGGTTCCTGCCACGCTTCCCTGCAGGGGTGCCTGGGGTGGCACTTCCCAAGCCGGAGAGCAGGGATGAGGACAATGGCGTGGTGTCCCCCCAGCCCTGCGGCCAGCCCTGCCGCCGGCTGCCTGGGGAGGGTGGCGGGGCCAGGGGATGGCAGCAATTTGTCGGGCTCGTCTGAATAACCGGCCACCAAGGAAGATCAGCCGCCCACCGCCCCGGCCAAGTATTGTTTTTGGAACTCACTGCTGCTTTTTTCGGCTCCTGTCTTACTTTTCTTTGACCTTCTTCCCTGATTTAAGACACATGCCCAGCCCTTGCCCAGCTGCACTGAATTAGCGGCTGCTGCTGGGGAGGGAAGCGGGAACCAGACCTTGTGGCCGCCCCGGGAGCAGCCGGCAGGGACAGGTTCTCCAGGCAGAGACGGGTCCTCCAGGCAAGGAGGGGCTCCTCTGGCAGGATGAGTCCCCTGAGCAGGGACGAGTTCCCAGGGTTAGGATGGGTTTTCCTGCAGATCTGGGTCCCTATGGGTACAATGGGCTCCCCAGTGAAGGGAAAGTCCCTTGTCCCTTGTTGGGCATGGGAGAGACACCTGTGGGGCCACAGTTCTGGGTCCAGAGACATGGCAGGATCTGTCCCATGAGGAAGGATCTGTGCTTGCAGGGGCTTTTGGGGGGGTTAGTGGGGCTGTGCAGGGACTTGGGGCTGGCAGTTACTGGTGTCTGTGCTGGGTTCAGGGACAGTGGGGTCTGCACTGGGATGTCTGTGTCAAGTCACAGCAGAGTCTGTGTAGGGGTCACTGGTTCAGGGGACACTCCGGGCTGTGCCACGGGACCCACACTGGCTGTTGTCAGGGTTTGTGCTGGGGGAGCAGATTTAGGGTTAATGGGATCTGTGCTAGACTTGGGCACAAGTGGGAGTTAGCAGGGTCTGTATGGGGCCAATCCTTGCAGGGAGCCTGTTTCAGGGGACATTGTTCCCTCCAGGCAGGGTCACTCTGGGACACAGCTGCTTCAGCCAGGGAATGGCATTGCTGCTCTGGGATGAGTGAGGCCAGATCCGGAGCACTCACCCCATCCCAGAGCCACAGCTCTGTCCTTTCCCAGCTCCTGCCTGTGGCCACCTCCTCACCTCAGAGCAGCACTTGCCCTTAGCACCCTCCCCAGGCATGACCCTGTGGCATGGCAGTAGGAGTTGTCACCAGCCACCTCCCTCTCAGCCCTGACACCCTGCAGCAGGAATCCAGCTGAGCTCCTTCCTTCCCCTCCTCCCCACAGTCATGAGGGACCCCAAGGGCCAAATCCTGCCCGTGGGGACCAGTTTGGTGCTGCCCTGGTTAAACATGGGGATGTTCAACCCTCTGCCTGCTGCTTTCCAAGCTGTGTTGCTTTTCACCAGGAAGGCTTCCAACACTTTTCCATCCTAAAGTGGGGTTTGTGGGCCCCCTAGCCAGGAAGCACTGATTTTCCAAATTGGAAAAAAAAAAAAAAAATGGGATGCAGGAAGGAGGGGCCAGGGAGGGGGATGCATTTTCCTTGTTTTCTTTTTGGGGCCGGACTCATCCAGCAGCGCTCACCAAATGGAAAAAGGCAGTCAGAGCACGCCTTGTGTGCCGGGCCAGGCGCCAGCCGCTGGGCTGGCTGCAACTGGGGCAAACTGGGGGAGTTTCCCACTGGTCCAGAGGGAGTGGAGAGGTCCAAGGCACCCACAGCTTGCGTGGTAGCACCCGGCATGCTGCAGGCATGGGGGCCCAACACCGGGGTGTTGTGGTCTGGCACTGCCTGACACTGGCACAGCAGCTCTGGTGGGCACAGTGTCAGCTGGGATTTCAGGTGAGATTTCTGCACCTGGTGGGAGCAGATCCTGGCATGCAGGTCCTGCAAAGGGAAGAGGGTCCAGGTGCTGCTGAGGTGGCCAACCTTGTGCAGGTGCCTGTCCCCCTGCAGCACTGACTCCAGTATTGCCCAGCCACTCCCTGCAGGTTGTTGGCCCTGGAAAATGGCAGCCAGTGGGATTTATGGAGGTCTGCTGGAATGGGAATAAACTTGCTGTGTAGTCAGAGGATCCCCATCCCTGGTGAACATGTGCCTCTGCCACAGCTTTTTCTTCTGGTTGCACTGGGACACAGCCCAGTAGGAATGAGCCTGGCAGGTCCCCAGGGCTCCACAGCCACACCGGGAGGGAGTTTGGAGGGACTCGGCCAGGAGTGACCCCCTGTCCCTCTGCTCCCACAGGATGAGTTCCACCCCTTCATTGAGGCGCTGCTCCCCCACGTCAGGGCCTTTGCCTACACCTGGTTCAACCTGCAGGCCCGCAAGCGCAAGTACTTCAAGAAGCACGAGAAGAGGATGACGAAGGATGAGGAGAGGGCGGTGAAGGACGAGCTGCTGAGCGAGAAGCCGGAGGTGAAGCAGAAATGGGCCTCGCGCCTCCTGGCCAAACTGCGCAAGGACATCCGGCCCGAGTGCCGCGAGGACTTCGTGCTCTCCATCACGGGCAAGAAGCCCTCGTGCTGCGTCCTCTCCAACCCCGACCAGAAGGGCAAGATGCGCCGCATTGACTGCCTGCGGCAGGCGGACAAGGTGTGGCGGCTGGACCTGGTCATGGTCATCCTCTTCAAAGGGATCCCACTGGAGAGCACCGACGGCGAGCGCCTGGTCAAGTCGGGCCAGTGCACCAACCCCATCCTCTGTGTCCAGCCCCACCACATCAGCGTCTCGGTCAAGGAGCTCGACCTCTACCTGGCGTACTTCGTCCGTGAGAGAGGTGGGTGTTTGTCTGCCTGCAGGGCAGAGCCTGGCTGTGCCGTGCCACAGCCAACTCTGGTGGGTTTGTTTTAGCTTTCCCTCCCCATCTGTCCCATCCCTATCTCCAGCTGGGGACACTGCTCCCAAACACTTGTCCCATTGCAGACCTTGCAGTGCTTCCCTCTCTCCAAACTGCTTCTCAGGTGGGTGCCCCCACCCTGGCACTTCTCCCCCTGCCAGGACTGATCCCAGTTGCCCAGGAGCAGGAGGACACAAAGGTCCCTGAGGATGCTTCTGTTTCTGAGCGTGCCCAGAATGGAGTTTTGGGGTTAAACCCAGAGCTAACCCCACATCCTGCACCTACTTGAGAGGAGTGAGTGGGCAGCCTGGGCAGGGAAGGGGCAGCCTCTTCCTGGTGCATCCCCAAGGGCTGGAGCTGGGAGAGGTCCAGCAGTGCCCATTTGCCATGGGCTACGGTGCAAACCCCTCAGAGCAGGGACAGGGGCAGCAAGGCCAGCTGGGGCGGGCACAGCAATAACTTTGGTTGGGGGGCAGCTCCTGCTGTGCCCTGAGGGGATGCTGATCCCGGCCCTTCACCTGCCTGGGGGTCCCATGGACCTGCTGGGAGAACTGGCTGCTTTCATTGCAGCAAGGAGAGTCAAACATGCTCTCAAAGCTGTCAGTCAAAAGGGGGAAACTGAGTCACAATGTGCAGTGCAGGCAGCAGGTCTCAGTTTGGGTCCCTGAGCCATTGTCCTCACCACCAGCTCATGTCACCTCCTTGCATGCTGGGAAGGAGAAGCTCATACGTAGGTGTTTTACCTGGGCACGTTTATTGTCCCTGGCTGGTAATATGCTGGCACAGACACCCCAGTCAGCAGCTGGGGTCCCCGACAGACCCTGCCCAGCACCCCTAGGTGTGTGAGGAACCAGGGAAGATGCTGTGTGACCACAGGTGAGGGCTGGGCTGTTGCACAGGGCTGCTTCACAGACAGGAGGGTCTATCACTCCCAGCTCTAGGGGCGATCAAGGGGCTCACAGCCACCTCTGGCCAGGTCAGGCTACCCAGGTGTGTGGGGGTAGCAGGATATTGGTCCCCTCCTGGCAGCACCTCCTGCCCATGCTCACGGCACCGGGTGATGTCCCCCGGCCCCATGAGCCTACCCTCATCAACACCACGGCAGGGGGAACGTGGGACTGGTGGCTCTTTGCCTGGTACTGGCCAGAGCCCAGGGATAGACGGTGACACCACAGAGGCCACTGCGGTGTCGGCAGTGCCAGCAAATCAGGTGCCAGTGTTGTGAATCATGGTGGGCACGCGCTCTGCCCAGCCATTCGTGGGACATGCTGGGTGTCACTGGGGAAACTGAGGCAGGGCGGGTATGTGACCTCCCCTACTACCCAGGGGAGGGGTTTGGCTGGACTGCCAGGCCCTCGTGGCTTTGGGGAAAAGCAGGACATAGTCTCCAGCAGGGAATAGCCAGGGCCAGACCCTGCCCCAGGGCCCAGGTGGGACCCTGGGCTGGTGTGGGGCACGTATGTGATTGCACATGCGTGTGCAGCCAGGACCTGCCTGCCCGGCCGTGTGTCCCAGTGTGTGAGCACGTGTGCTGCCAGCACCGTGCACCCGAGCCCGTGCACGTGACTCACCCGCTCCGGGGCAGTGAGGGACCCAACAGGGCCTGGCACCACTGATTGCCAGCGGGGCACCGGGAAGGGTGGGTGCTCTGCTGGGAATGGGGGGGCCCAGGGTGCAGGCTGGGGGCTGTGGGTGTCCTGTGCACCTGGGGAGGGAAGGGGACTGGGCTGAGACGTGGCCATGCTGGGCTGAACTGGGGTGCTGCATGCTGTGTTGGGGGCACCCTGTACTGACTGGGATGGGGTTGCTGCATACTGGGCCAGACTGGGAGCACCCTGTGCTGGCTCAGCTGGAGGTGTAGTGTCTCACTTGGCTGGAGTACCCTGGACTGGGCTGAACTGAGAGCACCCTGATGCTGGTCTGGGAGCCCGACAGTGGCCAAGCTGAAGGCAGGGACCAGGACCCCCACAGCATCTGCAATGGGGTCCCCATGTGCCACCTGGTGTGCCTCACTGGGGTGCTGTGCCCGCAGGTTGCCTGGCCATGCCATGTCCAGCTGCTGTCCCCGGGAGGTGGCTGCCCCTCTGCCACCCCCCACCCCTCCACAGGCGACCTTGACCCCAGTGTCTGGGTCCCCAGCAGCCACAGTCACCTGACTGTCTAATTGGGAACACAGCGGCTGTAAATACTCTCTGATAAGGCCTGGCAGCCTCTCACTTTCACTGTTAAGGTCGCTCTGGCCCTGGTTAAGGGGGACCAGGATGGGCCAGGAGCAATAGCGTGGGACCCCTGAGCTGCTGCAGGGTGCTCAGTGGTGGCTGCTCGGCATGGCCCAGTCCCAGCCCACTGTGGGCACGTTCTATCAGGCTGGTGGGAGGGGTCTCCAGCCTCCCACCTTGGTAGGGAAACTGAGGCAGAGAAGAAGCCACCACATCGATGGGACCTTGCATGGCACGGCCAGACTGGTGACAGCACTCGAGGGGTGCTGGAGATGTATCACTGTACCACAGCACTGTGGGCTCAGTGAGCTTCTCCCTGCCCGACACGCTGCCCTCCTGCCCCCTCCTACTTGCTCCTGCCCGGCACACTGCCCGTTCTTTACCTGCCCCCTCCTGCCTGATTCTGCCTCCTCCCTCCTTTCTGCTCCCTCCTGCCTGCCCGCTCCTGCCCTCTCCTGCCTCCTCTCACCTGCCTGCACACTCCTCCGAGCCCCCCGCAGCATCCCCAGCCTCAAAGGCAGGGGGCTGGGAGGGTCTCTCCCGCGCAAGGCCCCCCCGGCCGGGCAGTCCGGGCTCCCCGCAGCCCCCGCAGCCCCCCGTTATCAGCCCGAGCACGTGCGCCCGCGCTCCCCCGCCCCCGCCGCCCGGTTTTGCCGGTGTCAGCACAATTTCCAGCCGCTGCTCTGGCAACGCTGGGGAGGCGGGGGTTGGAGGAGCCCCCGGCCCTGCGCTCCCCACCCGCGGTCTGGGACAGCCTCGGCAGGGCCTGAGCGCCCGGACGGACCTCCCAGGCCCATGCCGAAGGCGAGAGCTGCCCCTCGGCTCTTCCCCCTGTCCTCGGCTTTCCGTGTCCCCGGGTGGGCAGACTGACGCACGACCTGTGCCGGGCTGGGGGGAGGTTCCGTCCCAGCCCTGCTGGCCCCGGGGGGTGCAGGGAGTGCCGGGCGCCTGGGTCCTCCCCGGAGCAGCACCAGCCCTGCTCCCATCCTGCACCCAGCCCTGCGACCGCCACCCCCGGTACCTTTGGGGCAGGATGGGATCAGGATGGATGCGGGATAGGAGCAGGGCTGGATGCAGGATGGGTGCAGAAAGGGCAGGGGATGTGAGCAGGATTTGATGCAGGATCAGAGCAGGGCTGGATGCAGGATGGGTGCAGGATAGGAGCAGGGCTGGATGCAGGATGGGTGCGCGATGGGTGCGGGGCTGGGTGAGGGTTGGGCTGTGCACACCGCAGTGGGGGAGGGGACANAACAGTGCCCCCCTCCCTGCATCTTCCCACCAGTGCTCCCCACCTCCATGGGCTCCCTTGCTGTGCCCTCACTATAGTGCCTCCATCCCTGCATCCTCATCTATGCATCCCCCCCGCCCTTGTTAGCCCCATGCTGGTAGCTCCCATCCTTGGACCCCACCCCCATCCCACCCGGGCTCCGATTGCCGGGGAGAGGCAGAACACGGTCAGTGCTGGCCCCTCACACCCTCTGAGGTTCTCTGTCCCCCCCGCCCCCAGCCGTCCTGCTCAGCGGAGCAGGGGGCCGAGGCTCTGCCCTGCAGTGAGCTTTTCCCGGCAGTGCCCCTTGGCTGAGCCCCCACGCCGAGCGGAGTGGGAGCAGATGGGTGCCCAGGGCAAGCAGGCAGTGGATGTCAGGGTGGCATAAAGCTCCTGGCAGCCGCGGCCATGCCGACGCCAGCGGACTGCACCAGGGGGGAGGCAGGGACCCCCGCGCTGTGGCAGCATCTGCGTCCCCACCGCTTGGCAGCCCCTTATCTCCCCCCGCCAGCCTCACCGCTGGGTGCGGCGCGAGGCAGATGGCACCAATCTGCCGGGGAGCCCGTGCCAGGGCTCTCCTCCCAGGCACGCTGCGGCCATGCCAGGCCGGCCGTGCCAAGCGTCTGCTCAGCCTCTCCAGATGGAGGGGCAGGCGTTTCCCTGGGCACCACCGCTCCGCCAGCCCCCGCGCAAATATTTATCGCCAGGGTCGTGAGAAGATTGATGGGGTTCACAATATTTGGGATCTGCCATTCGCAGAGCTGGGCACCGGCGGGCAGGCAAGCTGGAGAACCCCTCAGCACACAGAGGAACACGGGCAAACCCCTCCCCCGTTCCTGGTGTGCATCTCTACTCCCAAACAGTCAGGGAGGCCGGGGCTGAGGGGAACGAGGTAGGCAGAGCCCAGCAAGTCCAGGAGGAGACCCCCCCAGGAAAGGACACAAGGGTACAAGACAGCAGAAAATCCGCAGGGGCTGAGGGCTGGGTGCTGCAGAAATGAGATGGGAGGGGGCTCCCCAGGGTGCCACCCCCCCTCCACCCCTGTCTTCTGCAGCGTCACTGCCCGCGGTCCCGCCGTTCCTGAGCCCGGCCCCGCTGCGAGCCTGGCGCTGGCACGGCCGGGGCGGTTTCCATGTGCTCGAGCTCTCCGGATCGATGTGCCGGCGACCTTGGGGAGGTCAGGGCTTCCCCGGCTCTCCCGCAGTGCGCCGAGCCGGCGGCGTGCCGGAGTCGGACGGCTTCCCCGCAGTGCCCGCTGCCAGCCCCGGCCTCGCGTCACCACTGAAGCGAGTTGCGCCGTGCTCAGCTCGGCGGTGCCTGCCGGGGACCTGGCACAGGGTGCCACGTCCTGTGCCGCCGGAGGGGACAAGGGACCAGAGCGGTTCCGCGCACCGTTAGGCACCCGATGAATAAAAGATGAGCCAGCTCCTCTCACGAGCACCTGCCGTCCCCCACCCTCGCCACCCGCCGTCCCCCCGCGCTGGCAAGCGCCGTGCCCTCCCCGGGGCCGCAGTTGCCATCCTGGCCGAGTGCCCGGCTTCGTGCTGCGCTGGCAAGGGACAGCTGGGGAGGCAGATGCCCACGGTGCTCCCTCCTACCCATGGCCGCGGGAGGGGGGCAACAGACGCCGGCAAGCACCCGGTGTGCTCCTACACCCCCGATCAGGGTTGGCACTGCCAGTTGGGGTATGGGGACAGCCCCTTGTCACACTGGCCCCCGCACTGGAGTCTTGGCCGGTTCTGGAGAGGGCTTGAACCTGCTGCCTCAGCCCTGCGTAGTGGTGATGCAGGGGCTGATTTTGGGGGAGCATCGGAGGGGCTATGGTGGGGGCCCATCAGACTCGGGGGGGGAGGTTGGCTGTGCTGTGGGGCTCCGCCACGGGGCTGGGATTCGTGGGGCAGCAACATAGTGGCAGCATATTTCCCTTTCCCTGTCCCTTTTCCTTTCCCTTTCTCTCCACTTTAATTTCTTCCTTCCTTTCTCCCTCCCTCCCCCCTTCCTTTCTCTCTTCCTCATCCGTCTCTCCTCTCTCCCACCCCCTTCCTGCAGCTGCACCCCCAGGTNCCAGCACCCTGCAGGGGAGAGTCCCAGGGAAGGGGGGGGCTCAGCTTTCCCTTTGTCTGTCCCCCTCTCCCCATCCCTTTCCCCGCTGCCATCTGTCCCCGCTTGCCTCCGCGGGCGCCGGCAGCCCTGGATGGAGCCCAGGCCTGGCAGGGCTGAGCGAGGGGGCGGCCGCGCCGCCCGCCTGGGGGGGTTNCCACCGCCCCGCCACCTCGGGGGATGCCTCCGGCCAGGACCTCCCCGGGGCTTCGCTCGACGGGGGGAGGAGAAGCTGCCGCCCCCGCAGCGTTCGTGGCTAAGGCCCAGCAAAGTCGCTTCACCCCGGCGGCCCCGCAGCACTCCGGGCATGGCGGGGGGGGCCGGGGGGCGGGGGGGCACAAA
>VWYP01029029.1:24666-37166 GCA_013400435.1 Pycnonotus jocosus
GGGTGCCGGGGGCCGGGGCGTTATAAGAAGCGTGGAGGGGGGGTCCCGCAGCCCGGCGCGCCGGCCGGCCCGGCTCAGCCAGGATTTACCCGGCACACGCGGCGGTTCAGGGTATTATATAAAGGAGGTTACACAAGCAGGACTCTTCCGGGTTTATGTAAGGGCCACCCCAGCCTGGCGGCAGAGAGGTGGACAGTGGGATGGGCAGTGCCGCTCGGACCTGGGGGGTCACTGTGAGACTGGGAGGAGGAGTTCTGAAGGTCTGACAGGGCAGGGCCCCCAAATCACACCCTCCTACAGCCTCGCTTGCCCCAGCTCTTGCAGTGGGATCTGCTCCACGGCACATTGGCTGCCTCCGGTCTCCAGGGGTCTTCCATCCTGACCAGGCTGTTCACTCTGGGCTCTGTTGGTCCACGCTGTCGCCATGGCCAGCCAGAGGAGTGCAGTGACACCTGAGGAGATGCTGGGGCTGTGTGGCCACGGAACATGAGGCAGGGGGGCAGTTCCCCCCCCCCGGCCAGCCCCAAGGGAAACTGAGGCACGGGGCAGAAGCCTACAGGCAGCAGTGCTGAACCCTTGCCCATCCCCTGCCCTCGGCTGGCAGAGCTGGGAAAGAAGGAGGAAGGCTGCTGCCCTCGATGGGGGGCTGGGACTGCTCACACCGGCGCCAGCAGCTCCCCCAGCCCCCGGCATCCTCCAGCCTCTGCGCCTGCGCCCGCGCCGTTGCCGGTAACACCGTGCCCTGTTACCGTCAGCGCTCGGGCACCGAGCCAGGGCTCTCCCGCAGCTGCGCCAGCCCCGGGGGGCACCCGGCCTGCAGTGACACCCCCCAGGGCCGGCCCTGCTGCCCGGGGGTTGTTCCCACGCGCTGAGACCGCGGGCGGGTGTCGCCGTGGGGCCCGGGGGCACCGTGCCAGCCAGCGGGGCCGGGGTGCGGGATCCATAATTCAATGGGTGGCACGGGGCCAGGCTGCCAGCGCGGCCCAGAGCCCAGGCAGCCCGCGCTCCCCCCGGGCACACACTTGGCTATTTTTAAAAGAGATTGGATCGACCTGTTTGGGCACTGAGCAATCTCCTCCGCCTCGCTGGAGACGACCCTGGCACTGAACCCCCTCCCCGCTGAGCTCCCCACAATGGGGCAGCAGGACCACCCCCACCTCCATCCCCCATCCCGGCCCTCTGAGGGGGTGTGGAGGGCGCAGAATCAGCGAAGCAGTGGGAGCATGAGGGAGCTTTACAGCCTTCTTTCTCCTCTCTGGTGCAGTCGAGCCACTCGGTGGGTCCTGGATTTGGAGTCTCCCCAAAACACCCCTTGTGGGGAGCGAGGCCCGTGAGCCCAGGGCTCCCTTCGCCATTTTAGCGCGCCAGCCGGTGCAGGCGGCTGTCACATGGCGGTGAGAGCAGCGCTTGGCCCGGCCGCCCCACGCCGAGGAGGCAGCCAGAAATCTGCTGGCGAGCTTGCCCGCCCAGCCAGGAGGAGCGCCCGGGGTAGCGAGCCCGCGGCCCCGGCCTCGCACTCACTGCCTCCATCAGGCCGGACACGAGGGTGCTGCGAGGGGCTGGCCCTGCTGCCAAACCTCGGAGCTCCAGAAAGTCCCCGGTGCTCCTCGGGCTGCTGTGGGTGGCAGCGGAGTGCTTGGTTTGGGGCAGGTCTCCAAAGAGTCCCTTAGGAACAGGGGTCGGTGAGGTGGCGGTGCTGGGTCAGAGTGGTGCCGTGGAATGGTGTGGGGGTACAGGGACATGGGGCCACCTCGGGGGGCACCCAGGGTTAGTGATGGCGCTGGGGGAACAGGGACCAGGCTGGGGTAGTTTGGTGTGGGCAAAGATCTGTGTGGGGCACCTCAGGACGAGCAGTGGTTGGGGTCCCTGGGCTGAGCCAAGGGCTGTGTGGGCACCTCAGAGGTACCAGGCAAGGGCATGGCCTGGAGGGGCTACCCAGAGGCCGAGCACCCCAGGACTGGGCAAGTGGGTGCCATCTGGGAGGCAAGTGGGGTCCCAGGGAGCCCTGAGGCCACGATGGGGGGCTGTGGGGAGCCAGGCCGGCCTCAGGCTGTGACCGCCAGCCTCCGTCCCGCGCCTTGGCTGGGCTCCACCACTAACCACTTCCAGAGCTGCCGCCAGATTTGTTGTTTTTAGAGGCGAGGAGGGGCCATGTCCGGCCATGCAGTGCCCGTGGATGCATGGGGGGGGTCCCCGCTGCCACTCCCCCTGTTCCAACTGGTTTGTGCCCCACTCACTCCCACCACCTATGCCCCAATACTTGGGCACGCAGAATGCTTCAAAATGGGGGAATAGGGTTAGAAAAAGAGAAATGGAGAGAAGGGAAGGAAAAAACCCCGTGCCTGTCTCCAGGGGGAGTTTCTGCTCCCTAAAATGGCTGCCTGGAGGGAGCCAGCGGTGTGGGCACGGGAGTGGGGGCTGGTGGTGGTGAGCAGCATCAAGGCAGGATGCCATGGAGCTGCCAGCGTGGTGCCAGGCTGGCACAGGATGGGTGGTGGGGATCACGGCAGCTGTGCAGGGAGATAAAATGGCTGATTCGGGTTTGGCATTTAGCTGCGCCAGGGGGATATGGGCACACAGGGGTGTCAGGCTGGGAGGTGGCACAGTCCCACTCTCTTTGTGGATAATCTGCCCAGTGGGCAACACACAGGGGTGTTGGTGGAGGGGTGGCATGGGGCCCACATGGATAACTTGCCCAGACAAGGATAACCAGTCTGGGAGCCACATGTGAGTGCAAGGGACGTGAGCAGAGAAAAAGGAGGAGAAAAACAGCAAGGGAAAAATCCCAAAGCAGGCACATGGGCTGGCAGTGGCAGCTGCGTGGTTTTGATGGTGTTTTTGGATTGTCTCAGCCCTTTCCTGACATCTGCCAAGGCTGCCAGAGAGAAATGCTGAAGGCCAAGGGGTGGGAGGAGGAGGAAGATGGAGAAGCAGGAGGAAGAAGGAGTATGGGGGAGAAATACATGGCAAAAGTTATGGAAGGGCTTTGGGAGCAGCCAGGTGAGAAAGGATACTCCTGACTGCAGTGTCTGGGCTGTGCCAGGCCATGCCAGGGCTGCTGAGCTCAGCATCTGAGCCAGGATATTTTTAGCTAAGAGGGAGCAGGGCCAGACAGGGTTCCAGGGGTCAGAGCAGGTGCTGCCCCAAGCCCTGCTGCCCTGCAGGAGCTGGGCGGAGGCAGGACAAGGTGCCACAGGTTATGCCATGCTGCGGTGACACTGCCTGGCGGGGCAGCACTGCTTCACAGATGTGGTTGGAGAGGAGGGGAGGCTGGAGCAGGGCCAGGTGACCGTCACCTGGCCCAGCACTGGGGGTTCCCCTCCTGTAGGGAGCAATGCCCAGATCCTACATGTGGGGCTGTCCCTGCTCCTGTTGCTGGCAGGGAAGGCAAGAAGGGCTGGTTGGTGACTGTTCCTCAGTGGCTGGGGACATGCCAGCTTGGTGGTGGCCCTTCTGTGTAGTGAGAGCTGCTGGGCAGCTTATGCCTCAGTTTCCCCCAGCAGAGCAACAAGGGGGCAGTCAGCTGGTGGGCAGCCCTGGCTCACACTGGCGTGGATGCTGACACTGGCACAGGGGGCTCACTCCTGTGGGTTTTCCTCTTGCAGATGCAGAGCAGAGCAGCAGCCCCCGGACAGGCATTGGCTCAGACCAGGAGGACAGCAAACCCATCACGCTGGGTGAGTGCAGTGGGCAGGGCTTGGACAAGAGGACAAGGGACACCCCAGCCTGTCCCCAGAGTCCCTGCCAGGGCAGGGGAGGGAGGCCCATGACACATAGTCAAGCTGCCTGTGCTACACCTCTGGTGTCCCCCAGCCCCAGCCAGCCACTGCCTGGCCCCTGCTATGAGCTGGGCATAGCCTAAGCCTTGTCCTACACCCAGCAGAGTCCCACTGAGGCCACAACCCTTAGGGACAGCAGCTGCCATGGAGGTCCCATTGTGGGCATGCAGCCACAAGCTCTGCCAGCACTCTCAGCCACGGGGAAACTGAAGCATTGAACAGGTCCAGGGTGTCTTTGGCAGAGGGGACCAGCTGGGGTGGTCTCTTGCTGGAGCAGGGAGTGGAGGCTGAGGAGGAGGACAGATGGGGTTTTGGTGTGCCCTCAAGCATTGCCACAAGGCAATGCAGGATGGGAGGGGTGGTCCTGTTGCCCCCTCAGCACGCCCTCCTCTCTCCCACAGATTCAACAGACTTCCAGGAAAGCTTCGTCACCTCGGGGGTGTTCAGTGTCACCGAGCTCATCCAGGTGTCCCGAAGTGAGTGTGACTGTGATTCCTCAGCCCAACCCGTGGCTGCCTGGGCACAGCAGTGTCCCAACAGCCCCTCCCCACTGAGCCCCATTGACCTCCCTCTCTCCCTGCAGCGCCGGTGGTGACAGGCACAGGGCCAAACTTCTCCCTGGGGGAGCTGCAGGGCCACCTGGCCTATGACCTAAACCCCTCCAGCACCGGCATGAGGAGGACACTGCCCAGCACCTCCTCCAGCGGGTAGGTGCCACTGGGGCTGTGCCAGGGCGGTGCTGGGGCCAGCCCAAGCACAGCCATGAAGAAGGCAACAGGCAGCCAGACCCTGCCACAGGCTGGCACTGACCCACAGCAAGCTAGGAGAGCTGGGGGTGTTCAGCCTGGAGAAGAGGAGGCTCCAGGGAGACCTCAGAGCCTCTTCCAGGGCTTAAAGGGGCTCAAGAGAGCTGGAGAGGGACTTGGGACAAGGGGTGGAAGGATAGAACAAGGGAATGGCTTCCACTGCCAGAGGGCAGGGTTAGATGGGTTCACTTCCCTGTGAGGGTGGGGAGGCCCTGGCACAGGATTCCCAGAGCAGCTGTGGCTGCCCCATCCCTGGAATGGGATGTATAACACATACATCCTGGAAGTGTCCGAGGCCAGATTGGTCAGGGCTTGGAGTGACCTGGGATAGTGGAAGGTGTCCCTGCCCATGGCAGAGGGTAGAATAAGATGAGCTTTAAGGTCCCTTCCAGCCCAAACCATTCCATGATTCCGTGACCCTTCCCTGTCCCCAGGAGCAAACGGCACAAGTCGGGGTCCATGGAGGATGACATCGACACCAGCCCTGGGGGCGAGTACTACACCTCCTCCAACTCCCCCACCAGCAGCAGCCGCAACTGGACAGAAGACATGGAAGGGGGTAGGTGTCACCTCCTTACCAGTGCACTTCCAGTGCCCTGGGCCCTCATCCTGCTCCCAGCATTCCACAAACCACTGCCAGAACCCCCCGTGACCATCTGGGCTTTGTCCATGCCCCAATGTCCCTATGGGCCTTCAGGTCACAGGACACACTGGCTGTGGGGGCTGCAGTGCCACCCTCAAGTTCCCCAGAGCATCCCTGCTGCTTTTCCACGGGGTCTGTGGGGTTGCTGTCAAACTCCCCTGATTTAGGCACGAACTCTTCATAGGTGCCCAGGTGTGGCCCCCCACTTTGGGCAGGTCTCTGTGGGCGCTGCAGTGTTGCTACAGGGACCCCCATTTCAACACGGGCTCCCTCTGTAGGGCCAACCCAGCTTCCAGCCCCATGTCTGGTCCTGCAGCCCCACATCAGCCTGTCCCAGCCCCAAGTTGGCTCCCCCAGCCCCACATCACCGTGGACAGCTTTCTGGCTTGGTAGTTTTTTTCCCTTTCCTGTCTAGACAAGCCCCAATTAGCTGTTCATTAAGAAAGGGGGGGCTGGGCTAATTAAAGCGATGCTGCAGGGCTGGCAGAGCAGCTCCCCCCTACACCCCGAGCTGCAGGCAAAGAAGCTGCTCCGCTTCCTCCTCCCTTGGCTCTTCTTCTGCCTCCCCCAGCAGCAGGGTGGGCTCCCCACCAGCCCCCTAGCCCTGCCAGAGGCTGGTGGCACCTGGCAGGAAGGCTGGAGGCACCGATTCTGTTGGAAGGAGGTTTGGGGAATGCAAACTGTGTCCCGTGTGCGCAGGGACTGTGCCCCATCCTGCCCCATGGGGCTGGTGCATGGGGGGTCCTGGGGAACATGCAGCCCCCTCCCCAAAATGGTGCATGGAGGCAGGAGGGAGCTGTGCCAGTGGCTGACCCGGGCAGGGTTGAGGGTGGCTGGCGGGGGCGCTCAGCCTTGGCAGCTGGGGGGGTTGGCAATCCTGTACGGGATGTTCTGGGAAATCCTCCTAACGCCCGGCTGAGAAAGGGCTCAACCCATTACCAGGCTCGGGCCAAATGGCCACAGCTAAAGCCGCAGTACTGAGGGATTAATGTGCCTGCCAACCCCCCATGCCCCGAGGTGGCCTCGGGGACCTGGGCAGCTGCTGCTTCCAGGGGTCTCTGGGGAGGTCACCCCCATGTTGGCACCTCTCTGCCTCTCCAGGAGCTCCTGCAGCCCCCAGCCCCATGTGCCAGGGAAGGCATGTGCCATGTAGGGGCTGCAGGGTCACAGTGGCACTCGTGATGGCACCCACTTCTGCCACCAGGGTGGGACACACACACAGAGCTCTGTGCACCCGCATGCGCACACCTGCAGGAACACACACCTGTGCATGGATGTGCACGTACACACACACAGGTACACAGAGCTGTGCTGGTATAACACATACACACATGCACACACAGTCATGCACACAGGTGTGCCCACACAGGTGCCCACACAGGTGCCCATCCTCCTGCTGGCACACACACACGCTCACACCACCGCCCTCCCCACACCCACCCTGACCCCGGGGAATCCCTTGCCCCCCAGAATGAGCTCCACCAACACTGCACTGAGATGTCAGCAGCCGTGGGATTTGGGGTCCCACAGCAGGTCCTGACGTTACACTCTGCTTTCCCCAGGCATCTCCCCCACCGTGAAGAAGACAGAGATGGACAAGTCCCCCTTCAACAGCCCATCACCCCAGGACTCCTCGCCCCGGCTGAGCAGCTTCACGCAGCACCACCGTCCCGTCATCGCTGTGCACAGTGGTGAGTGTCCTGCCAGGGAAACGAGGCACAGAGGGAGTGCGGAGCGATCGGGAGGCTGGGGCAGCCACAGCTAGCTAGTGACACAGCTGTGTGTCCCCTTCTGCTGTCACCCGCAGGTATCGCCCGAAGCCCGCACCCATCGTCTGCGCTGCATTTCCCCACCACCTCCATCCTTCCCCAGACGGCCTCCACCTACTTCCCGCACACGGCCATCCGGTACCCGCCTCATCTCAACCCGCAGGACCCGCTCAAAGATCTCGTCTCGCTGGCCTGCGACCCGTCCAACCAGCAGCCCGGACCGGTAAGGATGCAGCCCTGTCCCCACACCCATCGCTCACCTTGCCGTGGGCACTGGGGGCTGCTGCCAGCCGGGCTGCCCGAGGAGAGTCCTCTGCACCGGCACCGCCGCCGTCACCTCTGCCGCCGCACGGGGGGGTCGGGGTCTTCTGGTGGCACCAGTGGGGTGTTCTCTGGGGCTGAGCTCCAGCCATGCCGTGCGTTGGTTTGGGAGCTCTGCTGCGCCTGCTCTGTGTTGTCACCTCGTGTCTTGCAGTGATGGAGGTGCCGTGCCCCAGCTCAGCACGGGGCACCGCGGGTGTTGGGGGAGCCAGGTGGAGTTGGGGTGTTGAGGAGGAGCGAGGTGTCTGTCAGGGGTGTGTGACCTTCTCCTGGAGTCACCATCCACCAGCGTGTCCAGGAGAGTGATGGGCTTTATGTGCTCCATCCACCTGCAGAGCCCACGGGTGACCCGTCAGCTCCTCACTGTACCCGTGTCCCCACAGGGGTGGCAGAGCCCCACTGTGCTGCTGTGGGCCTTCCCTTGTCACAGTGCCCTGCACCCCCGTGCACCCAGTGCACCCCACAGACATGGGACCCCACACACTGCACACACCCAGCACCCCACACCCCATGCTCCCATCACCAAACAACCTCTGTAACCAGCACCACGCACACACAGCACCCAAGTGCATGCAGCACCCAAGCCATCACCCCATACACCCAGCACCCTCAACACACAGCACACCCCACACCACCAGCACCTCACACACCCCACGAAGGGCACCCGTCATACCTGAAGCCAGAGGCTGAGGGTGTTCCTGCTTCCATATGTCCTGTGCCCTCCTTTGTCTTCCCAGATGCAGAGCTCTTAGGGAGCCCCTCTGACCTCTGCCTCCCACTTGCCTGTTTCCCCTCACCAGCAGGGCCTGATGCCAGGGTGAGGGGCATGGCCGCACTTCCCCTATGCAGTGGCTCAGTGCTGGGCTGATGGACACCGGATCAGGAGCAGCCCACGGCCGAGTTGGGCACGGAGCACTGGTGCAGAAGCCTTTGGAGGCCCTGGGTGCCCCTACTCCTCCAAGAAGTGCTTCAGAGACCCCCCTGTAACTGTAGAGAGGGGTCCCAGCACCCTTGCTCCATCATGCGCCACTGTGGGTCATGACCCCCATGGGGCATGGCCTCCACAGTCCTCCAAAGCCCTCCTGTCCCGCCGTCATTTCCTGCCTGCTGCCAACGCCGACCGTTCAGGGCTGCTCTGAGACCCAACAAACTCATGTCCACAGTGAGGGACGCCCCGTGCCTGTGCTGGGGGTGTCCCTGGGGCTCCCCGGCCGTGCTGGTGTGCGCGTGCGTCCTAATGGCTTGTGCTGTTTGTTTTTTGTCTGTGTTGTCCCCAGTTAAATGGAAGTGGTCAAGTGAAAGTGCCCAGCCACTACCTGCCCACGCAGATGCTGGCGCCGCCACCTCCCCCTGGCATGCCCCGCTTGGCCGTCTCTCCTGACACCAAATCCACCACGACAACTTCCGAGGGAGGGACGACCTCGCCGACATCACCCAGTAAGCACCCGCGGCGCCCACCCTGCTCCCCGGCCCGGCTGGCCCCCTCCTCTGGCAGCCCCCCAGGGTGTCCCCCTGTCCCGATGCTGGGGGGATGTTGGCGGAGGTGGCCTCCCCGCAGCCGGGGAGAGGGTGGCAGCTGGCACGCCATGAGTTTGCTGGGTCTCAGGCAGGTCGGAGCGGACAGGGTTTGGGCACGTGGCTGCTGTGGCCACTGAGCCATGGGGTTGTGTGCTGGTCCCAAGGACCAGCTCGAGCCCCTTGTCCCTCTGAGCATGAGTGGAGCCATGGCAGGGCTCCCCAAACCAGTGTGCCCAGACCCTTGGTGTGGGCAGTGCTGCGGGAGGACGCTGTGGCCTCTCTGTGTCTGTTTATCCCACCATGGTGATGGCTGTGCTGCCGGGAACAGGGACCAGCTGGCACGCGGGTGGCACTGGGACTAGGGACAGTGTGCCTGGTGCGTTGTGTGGGCTGTCGTACTCTTGCTGCCATGGGGTCCTTGGCGCCGAGGTTTCTGGTCTTGTTGGGGATGTGAAGTGACATCAGAGCAGGGATTGTGTGTGGGTCCCGCAGAGCCCTTGGCATGTGGCACCTGGGATCATTGTTAGCATGAGTCGCTGACAAACTCTTTGCCTTCTGCTCCACCTCAGGGAGCATAAGTGCCTTGGCCAGGAGGGTTTTGGGTGCCAGGCCCAACAGCCAGACGGGAGCTGGTGTCACACCAGACTGGCATGGGGGTGCATGCCGCAATGGTGGGACACTGTGCCATCACCACGCTGTGGAAGGGTGTTGTGCCTGTACCCATCCTGCTGTACCCATGGGACATGGTACCCCAGGTGGCTGCTGTGTCCCCACACAGTCAAGCCCTGCCTGATTGAGCCATTACCCTGTCCTTGGGTAATGGGCCATGACTGATTGTCAGCAGCTGGTCAGCAGGTGTGGCGATCCCATGGCATGGAGAAGCCAAAGCCTGGACAATCTGGAGGTGACAGCATGGGATGGCATGGGGTGGCCTGGCTGATGATGGGGTCACAACCTTGGGGAGGGACAGAGGAAAGCAAGTTCCTGCAGGCTCAGGGAAGGATGTGTTAGGAGGACACTGGCTGTCCCCAAGGGCTACAGCTGGCTCCAAATACCCCATTCCCTTTGGCAGCACTCGGCTTCCAGCAGGGCTGAACCCATAAGCTCAGCAGGGCTGGAGGTCCCACTGCTGGGTCCCCAGCTGAGGGATGGAGGTGGCAGCAGGATGACGTGGCCGAGTGAACTGGTGGCTGCCACTGTTCTCCCTGTGGCAGCTCAGCTCCGGAAGCAGCAGCGCGGGCACAGCTGGGAGCACCATCTGCACCTGCACCCTGGGGCATTTCACCCCCTCAGCCTCAGTTGTCACCCTGAAACCACGGGTGGTACCGTCCGAGCGCAGCACCCCTGGGTGCAGCACCCCTGGGCGCCATTCGCCTGCCATCAGGTCATGGCCAGGGACATCGCCTGGTCGCCAGCGCTGGGTGCCAGGGAGCTCCGTCCCAACAGTGCCAGGGAGAGGGCCAAGCCTGGCCCCGGTGGGGACAATGGCAGTGCCACCCGCAGCCCCGTTAATGAGCTCTCATTTGTTCCCCAGCCTACTCTGCACCAGGCACGCCCCCTGCGAACCGTTCCTTCGTGGGATTAGGACCAAGGGATCCTGGGAGTATCTATCAGGCACAGGTGAGAGCGGGGATGCTGCTGGGGGGACCCTCCTGCCCTCGCCCCGGGCAGCCTCGCCATAGCACCACCGTGGGCATTGCTGTGGGCATGGCCAGTGCTGGCATCGCCGTCGTAGCTGTCGCTGATGTGACACTGCTGATGTGGGCATCCCCGCCATGGTGCCCCTGCTGTGGCATCACTGCCGTGGCATCGCTGCTGAGGGCATTGCCACCATGGCATCACTGCCATGGCATTGCTGCCATGTTTATTGCTCCTGTGGGCTGCTGTGGCCACTACCATGGATATCACCATTGTGGCATCACTGCCGTGGGATATTGCTGCTGTGGATTTAACCTCCGTGGCCATCGTTGCCGTGGGCTTGCCACCATGTCTAAGGCCACAAGGAGTGTCACCACAGCAGTGGTCTCACCACTGTGGGCATTGCCACCCTTGGCGTGGTCACTGCAGACATTGCTGTTGTGGGCATCCCTGCCATGGCATCACTGCCATGGGTGTTGCTACTGTGGGCAATGCCTCTTTGGGCACCACTGCTGTGTACATCACCATTGTGGGGTTATTTCCATGTGCAATGCCACCATGGGCATCACCACCATGGCATTGCAACTCTGGCACTGGCAGTGCCAGCTTTGCTGCTGTGGGCATCACTGCCTTGGCATCACCGCTGTGGCTCACAGGCATTGCTGCCATGACATCCTCACTACAGGCACCCGGTGCCAGGGCTTTAGGCACTGCTGGTGGCTCAGGGCCATCACGAGTCCTCCATCATAGAGGGAGATCACTGCCATGCTCTGGCTGCGTCCTGCCTGGCACCACCTGGCACCACCCTGCCTAGGTGCCCACAACAACCCCAAAGGAGGAGCACCAGAGCCATGGGTCCCTCTCTGTGTGGGCACAGACACCTGCTCTCACTTGGCTGTGCCCGTGGCCACTCCACCTGCAGCGGGAGGTTGTGTGTGCCCTTTCCAGGGGCTTTCCATTAGTGTTGGATTCTAGAGCTGGCACTGCAGGCAGTGCCGTGATGCCAGGACAGGGGTGGCAGCTCCTGGCTTCAGTTGTGACATGAGTGGTTTGGCCTCAGCATTCCCTGCAGAGGCAGCTGCACTGGCTGCAGTCCTGCCCAGCAGGTGACACAGGTGACAGGACAGAGAGATGGGGGTGTGGACGGTGCCGTGTTGCGGCACCCTGGGGTGCTGCCCTGGCTGGGGAGGAGTGCTCAGGGTGCTGTGCTGTGCCGGGGTGTGGGCAACTGGAGGCTGTGAGTGGTGACACAGGGTACCCGGGGGTGCTGTGCTGTACCAGGCTGTTGGATTTGGGATCCGTGAGCTGGGATGCACGAGGGTGCTGTGCCGTTCCAGAGGAAAAATGCAAGGGACCCAGCTCTGATCACAACCCTCACTCTGCTTCAGTTTCCCCAGTCCTGTACGTGGGGTGGACACCCCAGGGGCCTTGGGTCCCTAAAGAGGAGACCTGGGGCAGCACCAGGAGAACCTTGGAGGAGCAGGGGGCCAGAATCCTTGTCCAGAGACAGAGGTCACAGAGGTCACAGCCACTCACAGTCCCAGGACCGCCAGGGCCCTTGTGTGTACGTGTCCCTTGTCATGCTCGGGGAGGCTCCCCAGGGCTCAAAGATGCTCTGCCTGGGGAAACTGAGACACAGGGGAAGGAGGCGGTGTCCCAGAAGGGGCAGCTGAGACCTGCTGCACTCTGGTCATGTGTGGCGGGGCCTGGAAGGGTTAAGGGAAGCAACGGCCCCGAGCTGTCTCGTTTCCAACGGAAACCAGACATGAGGTAATCGGGAATGAACTTGAACTTGGGGCTGGGGGGGGAAAACAATGGGAGGGTGGCAGGGGGCCACCTCGCGGGGTCCCCAGCTGTGCCACCCCCCTACCTGTCCTCAGGCGGCACCATTCCTTGGGGAGAGTTGCCTTTGCCGTGAAGGTGCAGAGGGACCGGCCCTCGGGTGGCCGCGGTGCGGAGGACGGACAAACTCAGTGCAAGAGTGGGGCCGCCAGCGGCGTGCGCCGAGCAGGGAACAGCGTGGGGA
>VWYP01029029.1:41161-55589 GCA_013400435.1 Pycnonotus jocosus
CTGCCCCCTCTTTGCTGCCTCCCCACCCCCCGGGCCGGCAGCAAGTCCGGCCGGGCTGCGGCCGCAGCCCCCCAATACCCGCCCTCGGCAAGAAAAGCACCTTAAACCCAATTAATAAAAAGCAAAAAAGAATCAACTCGACGCCTCCCAGCCCGTAGGGCGGCATTCGGGGGGCGTGCCGGGGGCTTCCCCTTGCGGGGCCGGGAACCCCCTGTGACCCCGGGGTCTTTGCACTGCTCCCCCGCCACTCCCCGGGGCCGCACCCCCGGCTCTGCCCAAAGGGAATATGCAACACCCTCCCGGTCCCTCCCCGGGTGGGCACCACTCATTTTTATTATTTCTATTTTTTTAACCATTCTCCCTTCTTCTTTTTCTTTTCTGGCGGCCTCGATGGCCACGGTCGGGGTGAGCGCAAAGCCGGGGTGGAGGACACCCCATCCCTGGGGAAGCTCCGGGGAGGTCCCCCGCAGGATGGGGATACGAGGGGACTCCGCTCGACAATCACCGCGGGGGTTTCATGCACTACAGTCTCTCCTAGAGGGTTTTTAGTCGGGCTCGTCGGCTTAAAAAAATTAATTAAAAATAGTCCTTGTGACCTATAAATAAAACAAATAACCTGTACATATATATATATATATCTCCACATATATATATATGGGGCTGCAGGGCCGGGGGGAGCGCAGGCCCCCACACAGTTAAGGTACTTTAAATCGCAAAGGAATATATATATATATAACATCTCATATATATATATATATAAAATATATACATATATATATATATATATATGTCTTGTTTCGTGGGGTTTGGGGTTTTTTTTTTTCTTTTTGTTTTGTTTTGTTTTGGGGTGGGTTTTTTTCTTGTTTTTGTTTGTTTGTTTTGTTTGTTTATTTTTGTACTCGGAGTTTGGAATTTGCTGCTTTCTGCCCCCACCCCGGGGATCCCGCCACGGCTGGGATGGGTCCCTCGGGAGAGGCCCACGGGTGACCCTCTGGGTCCCCTGTGTGGTGCCCGTGGGTGTCACTGTGGGTGCTCCAGGTGATACCCGCGGGTGCCCCACCGGGTACCCGTGTGGGTGCCCATGGGGGTCCCTCTGGGTGCTCCTTTGGGTGCTCCAGGTGATGCTCACGAGGGCCTCTCTGGGTGCCCCAAGTGGTGCTCACACGTGCCCCGCAGGGTGCCTCGAGCAATACCCACGAATGCCCCTCTGGGCGCCCCAAGCGATGCCCACGGGTGCCCCGGTCCATGGGTGCCGCTCTAGGTACCCCCGTGCCCCGCTGGGCGGCCCGTGCGATGCCCGGGGGCAGGTGGGAGGTGGAGCCGGGGTGAGGGAATATCCCACCCCTGGGCAAAGAGCGGCAAAAGGAGAGAAACCGCCCCAAAAAGGCGCCGAGGCGGCAGCCGGCCGGACCGCGCCTCTTACCCAAACCAAAAATCCCGCCGCAGTGCCTCCGCGCCGCCGGCTGCCCCGCCCGCCTTTTCGGGGGGTCCCCACTCCCCCTGGGGGGCCGGGGCTGCCCCCTCCCGCAGTTATATTTTACTCGTTCGCCGGATTCTCGCTTTCGCTTTGCCGCAGCCGATACACACCGCGAGTGCACCAGGGCGGCGAGCCGGGGCCGGGCCCCCCNGTTTTGTTTCTTTTGTTTTATTTTTTCCCTTTTTTTTGTTGTTGATGTTGTTCCCCCCCTCCCCTATGCAAAAAAGAGAAAAAAGAGACAAAAAAGAAGAAAAAAACAAAAAAGAAAAAAACTGTCACACAAAAAAAGATTAAAAATGAAAAGTTAAAAAAAAAGACAAAAAAATGTATAAAAATTAAACAAGCTATGCTTCAACTCCAACTCGCCTCCGCCCTTCCTTCGCTGCCCCGGGGGAAACTGAGGCACGGCGCCCAACCGGGGAGAACACGGGAGGAGGAGGAGGGCACTGGGGGGCACCGGAGAGAGCAGAGCCCTGCCAGGCAGTGGGCACCCATCACCCCAGAAGAGGGACCCCCACCCATGAGTGTTCTTGGCCCAGATGAGGAGGGTGACAGAGCTGGGACCCCGCAGGGTGCATCCCCAGCCCCGGGCGGGGCCGCGGGGAGAGGACATGCGGCAACAGGACATGGGTGGGGGCAGCCGTGGTTCCCGTGGGGATCCAGAGCTACTGCCACGTCCTCTGTTTCCAGACCATGGCCACGAGACGTCACCACCTCGTGCGCCTGACGTCATCGCCTGGCGGTGTGACGTCACGATCCTAGGTGAGCGTTGGCCGAAGCTGCGCTTCATCCTCGCGGTCCCCACGGTCTCTGTCCCCAAGCACTGCTCAGGACAGCCATGGGGGCGAGCCCCCCCACCCTCCTCGGTGCTCCCCAGCCCCCCGTGTCCCCTCGGTGCCCACCCCTCGGTCCGGAGTGGTCGGGCAGCGATGTGGCTGGATACCGGCTCTCGCCCTGCCGATGTCGCCGAGCTCTGGCAGCTTGGAACTTGCCATTGCCCCCTCCCCTAGTGGCACCCGGTCGTGCCGGACAGGCTCCTCTCCCGCACGGTGACACAAGACTCTTGACGCCGGGGTAGGCTGGGGAAGCCTTTATTGGGCACGTCTGGGGAGGGGTCTGTCCTCGTTCCCCCGGGCCGGGACCCCCCGCCAGCCCAGGGCTAGGGGGCACGGGGAGGCCCCGCTGCCGTCCCCGGCTGCCACTCTCCCCGCTCCGCTCCGCTCCGCTGAGCGGGTAATCCGCGCCGGGTCTTGCTCACAGCCGGGACGGCCGCGGGGCGAGAGGTGCCACGGTGGCCACGGCTGTCACGGAAACCCGGCGCGGATTTCCGCCCCGCGGACGGGGTGAGGGTGCGGTGCCGTGCGGAGGAGCTCCGGGGCGGGCAGATGGGCGCGGAGGGGACTCAGAGGGAAGTGGCCTTGTTCTCCTGCTTGTCGTCGCTCTGCTCATCCGAGGTTTCGGCCGCCAGGTTGACGTGGCCGGAGCGCTCCAGCCTGCGGGAGGGAGGGAACTTGGGTCAGCCGGGCACTGCACCGGCACCGAGGCCGTGCCAGGGGCACGAAGGGCAGCACGGTACGGCCGTCTCCGGCCATGCCAAGGGCACACAGCCACCATGGCACAGCTAGAACGTGGCCACCCTCGAAGGAATTCAAGCTCCGGTGGGGGGAGTGGGGGCGGGTCTCGGTGCTGCCCCACGGCACACGGACTGTGGTACCTGTCAGTCTCCGCGTTCTCGGGGGAGCCGTCCTCCTTCCTGCAAGGGAAGAGAGGCTGAACGGTGCCCGGGGACAACCCATGGCAACTTTCCACGCAGTTTTCCACGGGCCCCCGCACTAATCCAACCTGTGCCTCCTGAGTTTCCAGAGCCGGTTAACGAGCAGCATCACAAAGACGACGAAGAGGAAGACGACGACGGCCGTGAGGCCAATGAGCCACGGCTGCAGCACCTTGGGGGCCGTGCCTGCATGGCCAGGGAAGGGAAAAGATGGGAATGGGGACAGCTTCAGGGGCCGTCCGTCCTTCAGGGGATGAGACCCCCCCCCCCCCCGAGATGGGACATTGGCAGACACTCATTGTTCCCCTTTCCTACTGTCCCTTGTGTACCAAGGAAGCCACCCCCAACACAGCTCACCTGTCCCCAGCACAGTGGGGAGCACTGGGGCAGCAGGTGGGTGTCTCCAGATCTTTCTGCTCTGCCCCCAAAAGTTACTGTTGGAGCACTGAGACAGACTGGCTCCACTGAAAAGGTCTCCCAGGAGCTGATCTGATGCCTGGGGGAGGCCTGGCCACTTCCCCAGGCACCCCAGGGCACAGGTGGTACAGAGGGTCATGGGGGCACTTACCAGATTGTCCCTGGGCGGTGGCAGCGAGGACGAGCAGGATGAGGAGCGAGAGAGGCTGCAAGGGCTTTGGCATTTTTGGGCAGAGGGCTGGAGCACGTCTGGATCCTGCTCCTGAAGGTGAGCTTCTGTCTCCTGCTGATATCATATCTGCACTCTGCACCCAGGACAACAGGCACCTTTATTGGCCCCAAGAGGACAAAATAGCACCAAGCACCATGGCAACCTGGCTCCCCTGGGAGGTGGTACCACACCCCTGGCTCAGGCACCGGCACCCCACAGCACCCAGTGGCCACCACCTCCAGGACCATAGTAGCAAAGGACAGGCATGTCCCTGTGCCCAGGACTGGGGACCACCCCCAGGGTAGGCAGGTGGATGGAGAGTCAGTCAGACAGGTGGGTGGGTGGGTGCACAGGTGGAAAAACAGATGGGTGATGGGTGGAGAAGTACTCACCTTGCCTGGTTCCCCTTAGCCCTGCTGGCAGGGATGGGGTAGATTCCATAGAGCAGTACAGAGGGGTGGGCAATGCCAGGCCACCCCCAGCCCTCCCCTGGGCACGAGCCAGCTGCCCCCAGACAATCCCAGGTGGGACCCCCTCATGTCCTCAGGGTGTGAGTGCCCACATACTGCCAGGAGTGAAAGACTGACAAGGTTAGCTCAGGGAAACCATGGCAAGGTGCCCATTTGCTGGGGCACAAGGAAAACAGGCAGAGGGTGGCCAGCGGCACCCCAGGGAGGAACAGTGAACTTTGGCAGGGCCACCCTGCCTGTGGCAATTCCTCAACGGGTGAAGAAGGAGACTGGAGGTGCAGAGATCCAGCCTCAGCCTGGGTTTAAGACAGGGGGTGCAGGTCCATACAACAGCCCCCATCCCCAGTGCCCTCACCCAGAATCCAAGTGAGGTTTCAGGGTGCTTTGTCCCCCAAGACTGGTTTGGGGCCACCTGTGGGTGCCATTGAGCATGGTCTGATAGTGCCAAGGCACTGAGGGGGTGGTGGGGGCACAGCCAGGCTCAGCATCCAGCTGTCCATCTGTCTGTCCCTACCCATGTGTCCATGCTGACTTGGCCCATCCAGAGGTGTATCCGTGTTTCCATGTGCATGTGTGCACCTGTGTCCATGCCCCCACCTCCACTGGCTGTGCATCCACACCATGAGTTTGCACGCCCAAGCACCCACCTTTATACACCCCTGTGCCCATAGCCAGGGGTGGCATGACTGTGCCAAGGGGTGCTGTTGCCCCAGGCAAAGACTGGGATGTCCCAGCCCTGCCACCCCATGTGCTGTGGTGGGCCAAGGGGCCTGCAGGGCTGGGACAGGTGGCTTTATTGGTGTGACAGCCCAAGAGGAGCCCCAAGAGCAGCACTAGGGCTAAGCAGGGAGGGGGAGGCTGTATGCCAGTGCTGGGTAATGCCTACAGCCAGGGCCACGCTGTGACCCAAAAGTCAGGCAGGGCTGCAGGGTCCTGCTGGTGGCAGGGGTGTCCCCTGGCCCTAGAACCACCTCTTCTCAGGGGAGTCAGCAAAGGAGATGGAGCTGCGTGGAGCGAGCGGCCCCAGCGGGATGTCCGTGCCAGGTAGGATGCCAGTGCCTCCATCCTCCGCCTTCTGCTCCACCAGCACCTCGTCCTTCTCCAGCCACTCTGCCTCCAGAAAGGCGCCCTCAGCCATCCCCACCTTCTCCTCCGGCTTGGGCCCAAATGCCCAGTCTGCAGGGGCAGAGATGGAGCTGTCAGCAGCACCAGCCCTGCCACAGCACAGTCTCAGGTGGGGGGGATCCCCCTGGCCCCTTGCCCATCCCAAAGCCCGACCCTGCTTGTGGGTAGCACTCACCGGCAAAGTCGTGCACCAGGTCCTTGATGAGGTGCCCCACGATGGCATATGCCACCACCAGCACCAGTGTTGCTGCCATCATCAGGTACAGGACATAGCGGGGCAGACGGATGCTGTCCAGGGCCGGGGGCTTGTAGTCCACGTACAGCAGCCCGTCCTCCTCGGGGGGGGACTGCAGCAAGTGCCGTGGTCCCCATGCCCCCCTGGTGCCAGGGAAGGGGATACCTCCCCCCAGGGCCATGGCCAGCTATCCCTGCAGCTCCACCCCGAGCCACCGAAGCCTCTGCCACACAGGGGACTGCAGAGGGGGAAGTGGCATCAAGGTCCACAAGGCTCCTCTGTTCTAGCAGATCACAGGGACAGTGGTGTCCCCATGGCTGGTGGCAGTGCCACTCACCCAGTGACAGAGCTGTGTTGCTGGGAAGGAGCTTAGCACCTGCTAATCCAGGCACAGCCCAGCTGCCTCAGCATGGGGGGTAATCAGAGGGCTCTGATGTGGGTCAGGGCCCCCAAATCCCACCCCTCTGGGAGCACTACTGGTATCCCTGTCCTGCTGCAAGTGGGGAGTCATCTGCAACTGGAGAACCCCCAAAGACAGGGATGGGGAGGGATGCCCAAGGTCTTTCCTCCCTCCCCTGGGCTGGGTTAAATCACTCAGCAGGCCCCAGATCCCTGGAGCAGATGGCTGAGATCCCAGAGGACACAGCACCCTTGGAGCCAGAGGCGATGGGCAGAGGGGATGGGGATGCAGCCAGAGCCCTGGGGGCTCCCACAGGGCCCCCCTCTGCTGTACAGTGAAGCAGCCTGTGGCAAGAGGCTGTTGCCTTCCCAGATGGCTGCCACATGTCACCTCAGCATGCAGCATCAACTCCCCGAGGCAGAGCAGCCTGCAGAGGGGTGCAGAGTCCATGCTTTCCCCAAAAACAATTCTCCCCCACACCAAGAGGGTGCAGGGTTCAGCTCAGACCAGCAGCAGCTTGGGAGAAACCCCAAACTCTTCCCCGCCCAGCCTAGATTGGGAGGGGTGAATGTACTGGTGGGGTTCAGTGTCAAGTCAAAGCTCAAAGCTCAGCCCTGCTCCTCTCCAGCACCTCCCAGCTCTGCTGCATCAGGTCACCTCTGCCCAGTTCCCAGCCTCAGAAATGCATTTTATTCTGATTTTGTCTTAAAAGGTGTTTGGGGGAGCAGAGACAACTGTTGGCACAGAAAGATTGGGAAACAATCCTGCAAGGTCTGAGTGAGTCACCTGTGGAAAAGTTGGTGAACAAAGGTGCAGGCAGCCGAGGTGATAAGTGGAGACAAAGAGCCTGGCAACCTTGAGTGCTGGAGCCCACGTGCCAAGAAGGGAACAGTGGAAGTGATAACATGGCCTGAGGGAAATCACCCTCTCACTGTTCTGGGGATGGACATAGACACAGGAACACACCAGAGCCTGAAGTGCCAGCTGTGCCCTGCCCATCACCCAGGGACTATGGAGGGGGGACAAGCAATCCCTAACAGCTGCTGACTCCAAACAGTGTGAAAGTGGTCAGATGCTTGTCCCCAGCACTGGGAAACTTCAGTCTGAAGCCCTTCACCCTCCACATCACACACAACGTGACCCTACCCACAGCACTCGGGCACGTGTCACTCACTCTCAAGTGTGAACAGGTGATCAAAACTGGTGATATCTTGACTAAGAGTCCTTTCCCTTGGCTCCTGAACTGGGTCAGACTGGGCCATGGCCAGGGCTGTCCCTTGACTGTGACCCTGAGCACCAGAGCCCTGGGGATGCTGAGTTGGCTTGAGGGACTAAGAGGATTGAGCCTGGGAGTGATTCACAGGGAGCCCTTGGACAAGGGGAAAAGGTATGCCCAGCAAGATAACAGGCCCTGCAGGGCAGTGGGATCTACCAGGGCACCTCAGACAGTTCATTCTCCTGCCCAGGGCTGGGGGTCTCACCTTGTGCCATCAAGGACCCCACTCCCTCCTCCTCCCAATGTGGCTAGACTCGATTTTAAAGGTCCTTTCTAACCTCAATGGTTCTATGATTTCATTTTGGCAGCCCCCAGGCTCCCACCCAGGGCTTGACCCCATGGCGCTGGGTTCACTCCACACCTGGGCACAGGTAAATCATAGCTCGACTCACTCCAGGCTTCCTGTGCCAGTGCTTTATTCCCTGCTAAACCCCAGTACCCAGGCTGGGCTGGCTGAGGGATTTGGGTGCCAGCAGCAGCCTCAGCCCTCCTGGGCCTGGTTAAACACAGGAGAAAGCCCACGCAGGCTCTACCTCACCCTGCCCACCCTAATGGCAGCAGAAAAAAAAAATTTTTTCTTCCCTGCAGAAAAAAAACCCAGCCATATCTTCCCAACTTTGCCATGAAACAACCCAATCCAGGGGCAGAGGCTGCCACAGGCTCAGCTCCAGCCTGCCCCAACAGGAAAAGCCAAACCCACTGCGGGGGCGAGGAGGGCCCGGCTCAACACCAGCACTGAGAGCAATTTCAAAGCATCCTTACACCATAGCCCACAAGTGCGGGTGCCCAAAGCCCATCCTAGCCCCCAGCAAAGCTCAGCTGGGGAGAATGGAGCTGCCGACGTGGCAGCACCAAAGCAGGGCAGGCCCAAGCCCTGCAGAGCCACAGCAGGCTCTGACGTGCCAAGCAGAGCCCACCTGGTCTGAGCCCCAAGCCACGCTGCGGGCAGGCAGCGCTGATCCTGGCAGGGAAAAGGGGCAGATCCAGGAAACAGTAGCTGGCAAGGAGTGATGGGGAGGCAAGTAGCAGCTCAGCCTGAATTTGGAGGGAAAAGGTGGTTGTAACTGTGCCAGAGAGCAAACCCAATCCGTGCTCCAGCTCTGCGTGGCAAGGCACGGATCCACGCCAACAAAGGTGCTCCCAGTCCAGGCTTAAGAGGAGGCCTGCAGCTTGCAGAGCCCGTCGGCGTACTGGAACTGGGCGCCATTCTCATACTCGTACATGTCCAGGGCCACCTGGCAGCTCTCGCGCACCACACGCTCCTCGTCGCTGGCGAAGGCACGCAGGGCCTGCAGGCAGGAGGGCCGGGCGATGGAGCCCAGCGCCTCAGCGCACTCGTGCCGCACCATGGGGCTCTCGGCGCGGCTGCGCAGTGCTGCCGTCAGCTGAGGGACACACGCCTCGTCCTGCAGCTGCCCCAGCACGTACCCGATCTCGTGGCGGAACAGCGCGCTGCCGCAGCGCAGCCCTGCGGGAGGGGGGACAGTCAGCTGGGACGCCCCAAAATGTACCAGGATGCCCCAAAACACACCAGGACGCCCGAATGGAGCCCCCATCTGAAAGCTGGGGATGCCAAGGGTCACTGCTCCAGCCCCACTGGGGTGTCCCAACCTGCTCCCTGATCCCACCCTGATCCCTGATCTGAGCCCTGTCCCAGTGCCTCCTTTAATGGCAGCACCCAGCCCCCAGCAGAGCTGCTGCCCCACACCTGCCCAGGTTCTGCCCCACCACATGATGTTCCAGGGGATGGCAGCATGGCCAGGGACTCCAGCTCCCTCAGGGACCAAGCAGCCAGAGCAGGACCTGACTGATCCCATCTTATGGACCTCAACAGTCCCAGATGGCTGGAGAGCCTGATCCCCTTCCCTCGGGCTGGGGATAGGTCCACACAGCTCCTGTGGTCTGCCCCTTTCCCACTCAGGGGACATTCCCCTCTCCAGAACTATTCCCAAACACCAGCAGCCCCTGACTTTCCAGGCCAGGAGAGCAGGACCCCAAAAACCCTGGGCCAGGTCTGACAATGGGTCAGACCAGCTGGCCCCTGACCACCATCACACCCAGTGCCCTCCCTGCCTCAGGGAATGGGGTCTGGAGGGTGGCAAGGGAGCTCTGGAACACCAGAGGCCACCCAGCACTCTGTAACGTGGCAGGGAACAGCAGCCCTCGATACAAACACATGAGAGTAGCTCTGGCAGTCCTGGATTTGGGAAGGGCTCATCCCAGATTAGCCTGGACAGACCCACAGCAAGGACAGGCCCTCACCTTCTGCCAGTGCCAGCACAGCAGCCTGGCTCCCCACGTTCCGCAGGGCAAACATGGCCCGGTAGCGATCAAACAGTTCCTGGGACTCATCCAGGAGAATCTCCCGGAGCTTGGCAACATCTGTCTCCTCAGCAGGGGGGGCAGGATCTATAGAGAGGTATGGGCTGGTGGCTGAGTTCTCCTTGTTGTTCTGCAGCCACTCCAACCTCCTCACAGCCAGCTGACACGTCTCTGCCACCTGTGGGTACAGGGACAGAGCCCTGGCTGCAGAACAGCACTGGACAGCACCAGGAGAAGCCCAGCATGCAGCAGGATGCCACTGTAATGTCCCCACCCACCTGCCCAGGCGGGACCTGCTTCACCCTCGGAGACCAGCAGTGCTGCATCTCAGAGGAAATGACCCCTCAGGAACCTCACCTCGACCACAGGATCCTGGGAATAGCGTTTCAGGATTTCCAGCACATCAGGGTTCCCGATAGCACCCAGGGCTTCACCTGAAGGATGTATGAGGATGTTATCAGGGTGTCTGTAGGAGAAGAACCCTGCTGTGACCTCTGGCAATGCCTTGCCTTGCTCCAAAGCACAGACATAGGCTGAAATGATCGATCCCAAATGCAGCAGACATGGACACAAGCTGGACTGACCGATTCCAAACAGGACAAACACAACAGGACAAGCCTGGCCAGCAGGAACAGCAGGGCTTGGCCAACCTGTCTTGTCAGGTCTGGCCAGAGGAGGTGGTGAGATGTTATGTGACTCAGGGTTTGACACCCAAGCCAGATCACGTCCCCATGATAGTGGGGGAAGCACCCCCAAGCTGCACTTGCCAGCCAGCCCCCTGCCCTGCCCCCAGAGCCGCAGGAGCTGCCGCCGTACCTGCTTCGTGCCTGACCATGGGCTCCTGGGCCGTGTCCTCCAGCACGCGGATGAGCACAGGAATGGCCGCCTCGTCCCGCATCTGGCCCAAGCAAAAGGCCAGCTCGTGCTTCAGCAGCGCCGAGCCGTCCCCAAAGGCGCGGCTGATCCACTCCACCGCCGTGCGGCCGCCCAAGTTCCGCAGGGTGAAGAGGGCCCGGAACCGGGCGGGCAGGGGCTGCGCCGCGTCCACCAGCGTGCGGCCGATAGCCTCCACCTCCTGCTCCGTCACCATGGCGCGGGCGGGTCTGGGCACTCTGGGGGCTCCTCGGGGGCTCCTCGGTCACACTCCTGCGTCCGGGGAATGGAGTTAAGGTGCGCCCTCAGCGGCCAGCGGGTCCCGTGGCCGGGGGCAAGGGGGATGGGAAGGGCCACCGTCCAGCCTGTGAACGGGATCCCGGGGCCGACCCCACACCGCGTGTCCGTACTCGGTTTCACCGGATACCCGGGACGGACACAGACCCCCTGCTGCGACCGCGCCAGACGGAGCCTCCGGACCAGCGGAACCGGGGCTGGAGAGGAGCTGCCCGGGCTGGGGGATCCCAGGGGGGTTCGGGGAGGGCCCGGCAGTGCCGGCACTGCACTCACCGCGCGCGGCCATCTTGCTGCTGCGCCACGTGACCACCTGGCGGCCGCGCCTGCGCAATAGATACGGGCGGGGCCGCCCACGAGGGGGCGCTGCCTCCCCTCCAGCTGAGGGTGCTGCTGTTCCCGCCCGCCAGGGGGCGCTGCGGGAGGGGCCGGGACCGCTGCCCACCATGGCCGGGGCAGGTTCGGCTCCAGCCGGGCCCGGCCAGGGATCCAAGAGCCGAGCAGGGGCACAGGGACCCGGGAACTGACCCGCAGACCCCTCTGGAGAGGGGCCAGGGGTGCCAGGCAGGGCAAAACCCAGTCTGGAAGGGCCAGACAGTGCCAGTGGGCCAGACAGCGGGCAAGGCCCACCCTGAGAGGGACTTGAGGTGCAAGACTGGACAAAATCCCTCAAGAGAGGAGATGCCAGGCTGGGGAAAATCCCACTGGAGAATAGCCACGGGTGCCAGGCTGGGCAAACCTCTCCAGAGAGGAACTCAGGGTGTTCCAGGCTCAGCAAAAGTCCTCTGGAGAGGGGCTGGGAGGGTGCCAGGCTGGACAAACCCTCAGGGCAGCACATCCCTGAGTTTGTGGATGCAGTTTAATTCCAGGCTGGTGTCAGCCTTTGCAAGTCACTGTTCCTCCTCTTCCCTCCCTCTCCTTCCCGTGTGTGTTTACATGTAAAGTTTCAAACCTTCAAAGGAGTTTTGCCTTATTTCAAGGCTCCTGCTGATTTTGGCCTAATGGAAAGGTTTTGAGACAGAGGAAAGGGAGATCCCAGCATCCTCCCCCTCCCAGCCCTAATCCCCACTGTACTCCCACAGCACACAACACACCACGAAACAGTTTAGATCCTGGGAGAGAGAATGGGCACAAAATACATTCCACTGCCTGAAACCTCCACAGCAAATGCAGCACGAGCGTGACACAGCCACCCCTCCCTGCCCTGGGTCCGCCTGGTACAGCTGGTAGCACTGGGCCAGTTTGCCAGAGTCCATAGTGAGTCTGCAAGCAGGGATGTGCAAGGCAGCTGCTCCCCGGGCCCATCAGCCCTCCCCGCAGCTCTCGAAGTACTGGCACATCAGCTCACGCACTTGCTCAGCTCGGTTGTCCTCCATGGCGGCTGGCGCGGGCTGGGAGGGCTTGGGCAGCTCGGTGGGCTCAGTGCCCTCCAGCCACTCCTCGTTGAAGGGATTGTCGTGGGCCTCACAGACATTGTGCAGGATGCAGCAGGCAAGGACGAGGGTGGGCAGCAGCTCCAAGCTGCAGTCATCACACTTGAGGAGGATCTGCCAGCGCGCCTTGAGGCGCAGGAAGGCGTTCTCGATCACGCTGTGGGCCCGCTTCAGGCGGTAGTTGAACTGCAGCTGGCGCTGGGTGAGGTTCTCGTCCTCCTGGTAGGGCTTGAGAATCCAGTCTTGCAGAGGGTACGTGGCATCACCCAGCAGCACGTACTTCTGTGCCTTCCCCATGAAATGCTTGGGAGGGTTGGGGCACAGCCGCCCCTCCTTGGCCAGCACCCAGAGGCTGGAGCTCTCCAGGACCGCACTGTTCTCCATGCTGCCTGGAAAGGCGGTGGAGACATCCCAGAACTGCCCCAGCCCATCCACGGTGGCCTGCGTGAGGATGGAGTGCCAGCCCTGGCCGTTGCAGTAGTCGGCAGTGAGGCGCAGGGGTGGGTGGATGGGGATGTGCAGGCTGTCCAGTGCCCCGATGCAGTGCGGGAAGCCCCAGCGTGTGCAGAAGATTCGCACCATGTTCTCCAGCTCCTTCTCGTCCGGCAGACGGAGGTAAAGTGGCTTCAGCAGCAAGACGACAGCGTAGCTCACCTCCCGGACACAGCTCTGCACGGTGGAGGGCCCCACGCCAAAGAGCGGGCTCAGAGTCTGGTACTCCACGTTGGTGGCCAAGTGCCACAGGGCCACAGCCACCCTCTTCTCCAGGGGCAGGGTGGGGTGGAAGTGGGCACTGTGAGGAGCCAGCCCAGGCCGCAGCTGGTTGCAGATGTAGAAGAAAGTCTCCTTGGACATCCGAAACTTCTCCAACCAGTCCTGGGGCCCAAACTCCTTCAGGACCACCCGCTCCCACCAGTCCGTGCTCCTGAGGCTGGGCCAGGCGCGGGGGTAGAAGCAGCAGTTGGTTCTCCTCCGGTGAGCGATGAGGAGCTGCAGTGCAGAGGGAGAGAGCAGCAGTGTGAGACAGCATTTCCCTGCACTTCACTGGGACCCTCTTCTGAAGAACACACAGCTCGAGAGATTTGCCCAACGCAGGAGGATGGCCAGTGGCAGGTGGCCAGTGGTCCCAACTGGTCTAACACTGGTCAAATCTTCCTATTCCTGGGAAAGCTCACTGCAAACCCACTGCAAACTCACCCATCTGTGACGTTAGACAAGATGCCCAGGTAGACAGAGTTTTCTGGAAAAGCCCCTTTTTGGGGTGGCCACTTGTTCTGGGGGTTTGTATTTTAATGATCATTACTAGATTTTCAGCTGCTGAGGGAACTGTGGGCTAAGTCCTGATTTGGTTGGGGGAGAGAGCACCCCTCAAAGGTGGGCATCATGATTTGGAAGGGGAAGCTCCTGGCCTCTCCACAAGAATTGTTTTTCTGTTATTAAATTTTACAATGCAACTTTAAACTAAAAAGAAGCTTAAGTCACCTTCTTCAGCCACTGCCCAGGCCAGCAGGTTCCTCATGTTTCCCCCCCCAGCTTGTCCTTGCTACCAGGGATCCCTTGTATCTCCCACTGCATCCTCCACCTTTGATGTCACACCCTCCTTCACATCCCCATGTCCTCTGCATGCACCATCCTTTGTGTCCAGGATCACATCCTGTGTCTTTCAAGTCCCATCCTTTGTGTCCCTGTCTTTGTGTCCCACAGAATCCCCACGTTGCCGATCCTTTGTGATCTCTGTGTTCATGTGTCCATCCAGTCCCACATCCCATGTTTTGGGTTTCACATGTCCCCCACTCTTTATGTCGCCCATGTGACTCCCCCGTGCTCTCCATCCTTCCCAACACTGTCCTTTGCATCCTACACCCCCCACTGTTCATTTTTTGTTTTCCTGTGACCTGTGTAGCCCGTGCCCCAGATCCTTTATGTCCATGTGTTCCGTGTCTCACTTCCCCCATCCTGCGTCCCCGCGATCTGTCCCCGCATCCCCCCATCCTCCATGTCGCCTGACCTCCGCGCGTCTCCCGTATCCCCCACCCTTTGTGTCCCCGTGACTTCAGTGCATCCCCCGTGACCCCCCATCCTTTGTGTCCCCGTGATTTCAGTGCATCCCCCGTGAACCCC
>VWYP01029032.1:0-14591 GCA_013400435.1 Pycnonotus jocosus
TTATTATAAAATAATTTATATTATAAAATATAAATTAACTGTATAATTGATATTATAAAATATAACTTAACTGATTAATTAATTTAATTGGTCATATAATTAATGGCTATTTAGTCTTTGGAATAACTGGAATCACCTCTGTTTGCCAGTGTGCCATGGTCCAGCAATACCCAAATATGAACACCTAGGCCAGAGTCACTGATGGTTGCAGCTCTGTCCACATGTAAAGATTGCAAGGAAAGCATCTGGCATGGATGGAGCCTCTGTTCCTTACCCAAACAGAGTAAGTCCAGGGCACACAATCAACTATCAGCTTAGAGATTTTTTTTTTAAATTGCTGTTTTTAACTCTGATTCCTCATAAATACATTCACAGGCACCATTTAAAAGTCACTTATTTGTTCTGAAGAAATGCAGCACAACAGCAGGAAGATGTTATGCAGTAACACACCAGGGCAAGCTATATGCAAAGGAAACCTGCCAAAACTAGTTTTTCCTCCTTTTCTGCAAGGCAGAAATTTTTTTCCCTTAAGCTGTCTCACTCGAGGGCTTATACAGTAAAGAGGCAAAAATCCATTTAATTCTCCTCTCTTTCAGGCTGTCATCAGCTTCATTGCCATGACACCAAACCTCCTTTTACACTGCTTTGTGAGTGCACAACTGTGTCCCACACTCCAGGCTGACTAAGCACAGCATTCCAGCAGCATTTCCATGGCTCCCAACCCTGCTGCTCTGAGGGATGGATGGAGACCCTACTGCAGCACTGCAGAAAGGACTTCCCCTCTTCTTTGCCAGGGCTGCACCCATCAGAATCCACAAGTTTGGTGTCTCTTCTACATGAGGCTTTCCTCTCCAATTTCTCATTCTCATCAAAAGCATTCCCCTAATCCAAATATCTCAAGTGAGGTAACAACACAATGCAGATGCAAGTTGTCTGTATCTTCCCAGGGCCACACAACTTGTAGAAAGTGTTTGTAGCTCCAGATGCCCATATTATTGAATTTTAAATAAAAGCAGCATTATTTGTAGTTTCAGTCAACAGCTGACTTGATGTGATTTATCCTCACAAAACCCCTTTGCTTTTCAAAAAGAAAATTATTGCTTTAGTCTTAAAGAAAAAAATAAAAAACAAAAAAACCCCAAAGAAGCAGTCAGATAAAAATCTGTTTAGAAGCCCTACAACGTAAATTAAGTTAGCACAGCAGGGCTTTCACTGTAATAATTTAACTTGTCAGTTCACATCATTGACTAACTTGAAGAATTCATGGGGCTTAACTGATCAATATAATAAACAGTTTGGAAGGCTCTGCAGGAACAGCCCAGTCTTAATGTGAGGGCAGTTCTTATTCCTTTTAAGTCTCATTAGCAGAATCCAGTGTAAATCCAGAGATGTGAGGACAAAAGCTGAAAGCTTTGCATCAACAGTCAGGCCAGCACAATGTCCAGTTGAATTGTTTGCATCCCAACTGCAATCTCTTCCAGGTCTCTGGAACAGAACAAAAAGCCTCTGTGATCACTGGCAACAAGAAGGAGAGTCCTAGGTTTGAGCAACCTTTTTTTTCGTCTAGTTTCAAGTTAAAAATACATCATGAGTGTACCAGGTCACACAAGGTATAGCACAAAAAGGCTTCGTTCTAACAAACTCTGCAGAGAAAACCAATCTCCAGCAGCCAAGTTGTTGAAACAGCACATTTAAGCAACTGTTGCCTTTCAGCCTTCATTTTCTCAAGCAATTCCCCGAAAGCCTGTCCCGGCCTGTGACTTTGTGCAATCTACTATGGAGCCACAAGCCAATTCTGCATGAGCTGGGTATCACCAGGAGCAGCCCAGCAACACCAGCTTTGGAGCAGAGCCCCCCATCCCTGTCTCCAGCCCAGCCAGGCAGGCATCCCTGGAGTCCCAGCTTTACACACTGACAGGCAGGGCAGCTTCAGGGGAGGCAGAGCTGTGCAGGCTGTGGGAACTGGGACCCACCGCTCCACCATCAGCTTAAAAGCTGGCTCCAGAACAGGGGCAGCCCTGCCCCCAGCCTAGGACTGAAGGACAGGTGTCTCCTAAGGGAAAGGCAGGAGCCTCGCTTGGAAGGGAGAATGTAAACCATCTTCCTCAGAACTGCTATAATTTTGAAATTAAGGGTCTCTCAGGCAAAGATGTGGGAACAGGAATGACAGTTCTTTACTAGGAATATTAAAATAAAAAATGCAGTAGCACAAAAAAACACTGACAGAGTCAGAATACAAGCTGACACACTGTTGGTCAGAGTGCTGGGAGCAGTCTAATCCTGTCCTCCTGCAGTGACAGATGTGGTTCTNTAATCCAGTGCACACAGGCTGTGCTGCTGTTCCCAATCCCAGGGTTGGTTTATCCAGGTCAATAATCCAGTGCACACAGGCTGTGCTGCTGTTCCCAATCCCAGGTTTATCCAGGTAGGAATGCTGGGCTCCTCCCCTGGGTGCAGCATCTCCCCATGGATGATGGAATTGTCTCAGCCATGCCTGAGCCTCGATGGCCCATGAACAGCAGAGATCCCTGCAGGGAGGATGGGCCATGGAAGAGAACAGTGCTCCAGCTGGTTTGAACAGATGGCAATAGAATACACACTGCTGATTACATCTTGCATTGCAGCCTGAGACAGCCTTTGGAGAAGCCCCTTTGGAGAGTGATCTGTTTGCCTGGTGTGCAAGAGATTGGAGAGTGCTGCTTTAGTCTTTCCCATCCCATTCCAAACATCCACATTCTATCGCTCCCAAAGGAAAGGAATTTCCCAGGCCAAAACTTCTGACTGAGCAGAATAGCAATATGTGAACTTCACTACAGTCAGTGAGAAAACTGAAGCTGCCAGGTAATTAGTGAATGTTCTTTTTCCTCAGCCTAGGATTTCAGAAGCCCTTTCAGCTGGAAAAATGCTTAGAGCTAGAACTCATGGCCTATTGCCTTAACACACACCTTAAATGAAGTCCAAGGAAACCAATTAATTAACTTGTGCTGAATCATAGGAAACACCTGCCATGAAGCCAGGTGAAGTAGCATCCCAAGCATCTAAGAATCAAGTTCAGGTCAGGTCATCAGCCTGTGGACAGATGCTTCTGCAGCAGAGTGAAAATGGAAGAAACATGCAAATCACTTCTACTTGAAGAGCCAGTCGAAGGCCACGTCTGTAGGCTGTGAATCCATAAAAGAAGGATTGAACTCCATAAATTCAAGGACTTAACCCCATTTTTATCTCAAGAGGGAGGCAGTGAAAAGCAATAGTGCATGGTAGTGACAACGACATGTTAGAAAACCAAATGCATTCAACAATTCTTCCATTTTCCCTATTTACTAGTTCTGTCATTCTGTGTGGAACAAAACATCTGCTTCACAGCTGAGACACTCAGCTCCTCAGAAAAAAATGTCCTGAGCCTGATTAAAACACAGTTGAACAGAGTGGAAAGATGATTTCTATGCAGTGTTATTCAGGTGCATAGAAAATATTAATAGATGGTTATAAAAGTGGCTGAGCTTGAAAGGAAGACAGTGTCCTTAAAAACATAACAGGACATCAGCTGCAGCAAAATTCCCACAACTGTGTGACTATTGTTGCCTCCAAGCTCTGTACTTCCCAGTGCCCCAGACTGAGTTTACATTTTAGCAGGAAAGCCACAGAAACATTAAAAAAATAAATCTTCTCTCATGGTCCCATATGGAACAGAAGCTCATTCAAGATATGCTTCAAGGTGCCTGCTTCCAATTTCAAATATGAAGGAGTGTTTACTCTGTTTCATGTGTTGCAGACCAACTGTCAAGCCACAGAAAGATTTCTGAAGGCAGCTCTGAAATATCAATTTGCTCAGGTAAGTCAAACATCACTTGTTTTCCCAAGTGAGGCTGACAGAATCGTTGTGATGGTTGGAGTGTCCAGCGCTGTAAATGGGAGCAGTTTCAGTCCTTGACATTCCATGTGTGGTTTTTTCCCACAACAGGATTCACAGCTCAAGGAGTGTGGCATTTTTCAATCACACAAAGACAAAAAGTAAAGCTTACATCTTACAAGTGGTGCAGAAAGAGCATTCTGAGAAAGCCAGATCTTCACAACATTCCAATTGGTACCACTTTCACTCTGGTAAAAAACGATGCTTGGTAACTTCCTTTGGACCATCACTACATCCATATTCATAAAGATGCCAAATCCTTTTCTAAACTGTTTTCCTTATTAACACCGTCCATGTCTAATGATCCATTTCCTCCATGGAATGGTTTTTCACCACAAAGGCTGTCCCAGTCACTGCTTGTCCACATTCCACTCTCATCCTCTGCTGAAATCTGCACACAAAACTCCTTTTTTGATACAGAAAATTTACAAAAAAAACACCCCAAAACATTGCCCCCTGCCAAGCGTTAAGACAATTGCTCCAAATCTGAGCAAGGTGTACCAAAGCCTGTGCCTCAGCTCTCCTCCTGTCAATTCACACAGCACAGGTGTTACATGAAACGGGCCATCACTCAATCTGTCAGCAGTGCTTGCAATGAGAAAAGCGCATGGGGACCTCGCCATAAATTTCTCATGTTTAAATGGAGAAAAAGGCATAGAGTAATGTCACATACATCAACTTTTCAAGTGAAACAATTCTGTGATATACAGACTGCTAATCTTCCGTGTAAATATAAGTCAGTATAAAGTGTCTAACATCTAACTGAAAAATCAAATGAAAGCACATTTTTAAGGTGCTTTATCCTGAGAAATAAGGCATCTCCCAGTAAATGGTGCTTCCCTCTGAAATCTGTATTCCCTGATTGAACATTACACTTAGAAAAGAAATCAAAGTGAGATATCTAGGAGGAAGTTTTAAGTTCTCATCATGAAAGCCCCCAGATGCAGAATTTAAGACAACCATGGCTCCTCAGGTACAGACATCTTTACACAAACAAGAACTTTCACTTGGCCAATTCTTACTGACTGACTTGGTTCAGAACTCCATTGTGGAAAGCCCCATCAGCAGATACCTGCTCTGATGGCTTTTGTAGTAGGGGGGGAAATTTGGTTTTTCACTAGAAATAAGCCCATTTCCACAAGTGTCACTCTGGTTTTTATTGCAGCAGTACTACAGGATGACTCAAAGGAGATGTGTGGCACTGTGCAACAGCTGAGTGTCCCTGGTGAGCAGTCCCAAACCAACAGGACAGCTCTGATGCCAAGCCTGCTCACAGTTTAAAAGCTGTGTGATTAAATGCAATCAAACCCCTAGCAGGGCAATTTTCCCTTCTGAACCCCCTGAACCTCAGACACTGCTTCTTCTTCCAGGTACTGTACTATCCATCAAGGTCCTGCCTGATGCTCCAAAGCTTCTTCCTTTCATATGCCTGGCACTACCACATCCCTAATCCACCTGCATGGATGGAAGGACTCCTTTGTTCAGGTGTCAGTATTTACCCTGTAGACTTTTAGCATTAGTTTTATTCACCATCAATGCTGTTTACATGAATTCCTTTTCCAGGAGCAATATATCTTTTGCAAGTTCCTATTCAGCATGTTGTCCAGAAAGTCATAAAACAGAAGAAGCAAATCAATAGCATCAGATCTGGGTATGGTTCAGTTCTGTGTTTTTGGTGAAAGGAAAATTAATTAATTAGCAGCCAACTAGTTTTAGATACAGTATCAAACATTGCCAAATAGAGTTTATCTTTCAATGCAGTAGTCCAGATCCAATAAAACACTTTAAAATATGATAGTAAAAAAAAATAAAAATCCATTCATTAATTTCTATGGTATAATTTGAAAATAAAGTAGTTCTCAGATAATTGCCAAATTTCCATATTTATAAGAAGATGGCACATATGGGGATAATAGCAAAAATGGAAGTACCACTTCTCTATTAATGTGGAAATTCAGAAATTATTGGAGTTATCTGTTATAAATCAACTTTCTCATTTTTTTGCTGATGGAAATGCCATTTATGCACTACAATAAATTTCAAAAGTACTAATGCAGCTCCCCTTCCACTCTGATAAATCAGTGTAATGGTTGTCATGCTTATCCTCAAATTTGACAGGAGTTCTGCTTTTAGATTAAAATGGGTCAAGCCAGCCCTTGGTGCAATACCACTACAGGTTTTGAAGTTAGAGAGAGGAGGGTTTTTCTCACACAATTTTGTTATTTGCTTTGTTCAGCTGCCCCAAACAAACACTGCACAGTCACATAGGTAGCTGCATTATTCCCTTAAACTGACCAAAGCAGGCTGTGTGATTCCAAGGCAATATTTTATCTGCTTGCACTGGACAAACGACTTAGTGGAAACTGGCAAGAACAAGAGATTTTTCAAGGATTGGTTTTTTATGCCAAGAATGGCATGCTATCAGGGTGAAGGTAGCCTCTCATCTTCCACAGAGGAGTGCAGCAGTGGGTGGGGCAGAAGAGTCATCCGTTTTTATCTAGAAACCAGTCAGATGCTGAAATTGAAATATTTTTTCAAGGGCTGGTCCCCTAAAGGCATTATTCCTCTTTCCCAAAAGTGGTTTCACAGTTCTCTGACAGCTCTAGATGTGGCAGCTGATGTGAGATAATAGCTTATACCAGAGCCTGGCATGGGGCTCCTGCTCTCTCTTAATGCAAAGTGTTCTACAGAGTGCACAGGGTAATCATTGACCCTTAGCATTGTTCCCCCAGTTTCTCCACGCACAGGACTTCTCAAAATTAACATTGGAACCTGTATTAGTTCCTTGCTGCTTTAAATTAAGGTGGGTATTCAGCCTATTGATGTTTTTGCCTTCATAAGTAAACGCAGGAGCACCCAGGCTTCCCTGTGGGATTTCACATCTGCAAAATAAAGTGTCTCCCAGGGTGATGCTTCTGTAATCAAATCTTGAGAAAGAATCCTGTCAGGCCTTTTAGGGTAGCACCTGCTTGCTGCAAAGCCTGTGAGGCAGCTGCCTGGACCAGCATCACACAGGTACTGCACTGTTAGAAGCAGCAGCAACAAAATGTGAGCTGTAATGCCCTTCCCTGTTTTTCCACAGCACCAATTCACACATGGCAGAGGAAATGCTGAAGTTGCAGCCATCAACACCAGCTTCACAAAACTGTCTCTGCAGGGGACTTTTTCAACCTGAAGAAGTCAAACAGCAGGCTGCATCACTACTTAGCAGTAGGGTCTTTGTAAGCATGAATGAGGAAAGATGCTTCTCACCTGCTATGAGGACGAATTTATTATTCATAGGGAAACATCTAGAAGAAAATTTTACTTTTATCTTATGTGTTATTAAGTCTAAGTCTACCCCAAGGCCTTCACAGGGTTCTCAGTCTACCTGTTCGGATAAAAAAGCTCTTCCATCAATATTTCTGTCTCCTGCCAGACCCTACAATTTCCTCTGCATAGCTCATAGAGCACAGAGCAAGCAGCTGCAACAGAGGGACAGGGCTCAACACAGCATTGGACAGAGAACTTTCTCCCAGCTAAACCAGATCCACAGGCAGGACTCCAAATGGTACCAAAGCCCAACCAGTCCCATGCCTGTCACCACTCCACACCCAGGTCAAGAAACCCATGAGTATTGTACTCTTCCTTGTCACTACAGCTGGGTTTTTACAGCATGGCTTTGGGCTAAACAGTGACCTTCCCCCAAAGTCACTTGCTTTTGAAGCAGTGTTCACATTTGGAGGATGGAAGATTCAGAAATATCACTCGTGCATAGGCTAATGAGGAGCCATGAGCCCTGCTGGCACCTCCTGCCCCTGTGCTGCTGTTTTTTTGGGAGAATTTTTGGGAGAATCTTCTGCCACCATCACCGTGGCTTCCCCTCCTACCACAGTACTTACACTCAAAACATATTCCAGAGTTTAAAGGTCAAACAGAAAAAATTGCAACATGACGACATGAATAATTTGTTTCAGTAATTTAGCAGCATTTGTTCGTTGTGATTATTGCTACAAACTCCTTTCGTATTTACAACTGTGATCTTTTTAACATCTGAATAATTTATACACAGTGATCAGTGATGCGTGTGTCAGAGAATCAGGAAAATTAGCTCCTCTGGTGCTCTCTGACTCTAAGAGAACATATTTTCCCATCCAATTATATTGTTTCTCTGTCATTTGCATTTTCAATAAAGGGAAGTACCATGCCAAGAGGTTCTGGGTGGGAGCCACAGGATGATCTGCGCTTAAGGTGTAGCCATATAGACACACCCATTAGGCATGCCAATAAATTTCACCTTCCCTACAAGAATCCAGTAAGGATCAAGAAGATGGGAAGAACTGTACTTTTCACCAACTCACACTGTGCTGTAATTTAAAATCAAAACCAAACAACAAAAACAAACAACTCCAAAGTAGATACTTCTCTCTCCAGCACCTTATAGAATAAACTGAGCAAAGAGAAGGAGCTGAGGAAGAAAAAAGTTGCACCTTGTGACACTTCCTTTAATTGTATGCAGCCCTTATGGGCAACAGTATCCCTTGTGGGATATTGAGGGAAATCCTGTAACATCAAAGACCCAGAATAAGAGGTGTTCTACAAATACTGAAGTCAAACCAGGAGACAGATGTGAGACTGGTAGCACTAAAGCTGAAAAAAGATGGAAAATGTGGGAAATTTTTATGAAGGGGCTTTAAAGTCTGGGGCAGGTACCAAAGCTGTAACTTTCATTAGCCATCCCATGGGCTGACATCCTCCTACAAACCCTCTTGGGCAGAGATGAGTGTGCTCAACAAGACAAACCAACAAAACAAATACAGATAAGACAACAAAAATAGTTGATTTTGATTTAATAAAGAGCATGCCTGACAGACTCAGTTTGGTTGATCAACCAAAGGAGGGGCTGATGGAATCCAGGTGCAGCCATGGCAAGCGAGGCTGGACAGGAACTTCCCTCAAGAAATGGCAATATCTGGAACTCATCAAGGGACTCATCAAACATCTATTCCAGCCTGGGCCTGCAATGGCAAGGCTTCCACCAAACAGCTCAAACACAGTGTGTGCCCTGCATTACAGTTCAGCTCCAGCAAGATTCCTGCCCTTCAGGAAACTCTTCCAGGCATGGTGTCTCAGACAAAGCATAATTTTCTAAGATCTACTGAGGTGTTTAAAAAAGAAAAAAAAAAAGGGAAAAAAAAAAAGAAAACAAAACAAAAAATCAAACAACAACCACCACAAAAACCTCACAAAAAAAAAAAAGAATAAAAAAATCCCAGGTGTGTTTCTCTGTCTACCCATGACAAACACAAGCACAAAATTTATGAATCCCACCTCAGGAAAACACCACTTCAGCAAAAAGGTTGCACAATATTTTCCACTGCTAACCAAGGGACAGCTGTGAGCCAGTGCTGATCCCTCCTTCCAGGAAAGGCAGAGACAGCAGCTGCACTGGCTGGGACCAGGCTTCACTCAAAGTCAAGATGAGGCATCAAACTGCCTTTTGACTTGCCCCTCACAGCTATTCCTACACTATCTTCCTCCCCAGCAGAGTTATGTCAAACTCAGCTGTAGAGTCCAGAAGTCACTTGCCTCATTAACATTGGCTTGTTCTGAAACAGCAATTCTTAAAGGAGAGGCCAGACTTGTTCCTACGAGCACAGTTTCCAGAGAATAAAATGCTGGAGAAGATGCTCTCAAAAATTTCTTTTACAGAGATAATTGAGGAAGCATTAAGGTATGAGCCTGCTACATTTGCAAAGTGGAAGAGATTTAGCACAAAAGAAAAATAAAGAGCAGATTAAGATGTTTATGCTTAACAGATGAAAATCAGGAAAAAAATACACTGATTGTACACATTCTCCACTGTAACAAACAGAAGACCAAAATACAAGATGTGTGGCCCAACAGCTGCATGACTTTGAGCTGCCAGAGCCAGAACTTATAGAATATTCCTTTTGCTGATTGAAATCTGTAAGGGACTTCAACATCTGTTAGAACAAGATGCTTGTTTACCGCATTACCCCACCAAATGGAATGATGTTTCTTACCTAATGTACTGAAGAATTTTTAGATGAAAGAGGGATGTTTATGAGATCCATGCAGGGTATAATTGAAAGAATATTTCTGGGTAAAAATACCATATGTTTTTTATTTCCATCTAATCTATAAATATCTCTCTAGCAGTTTGGGCCCATAAATACCATGACTGGGAAGAGTTTCTTGCATTTGCTCAAGTCTTCTATTACTTCTAATTATCAGTTTTGCTAATTGTACCTCATTTCCCTCCTGCTACACCGCAGGATTCCCAAGGATAAATTCTGAGATGTCAATGAGGTCACTGGGATGGGCACAGAACTGGACAGTGCACATGGAATAGTCTGGCTTCCCCAGGGCACAGATAACAATTCTTCCCCCACCACAAACACCACGTGCTCTCTACAGTGTGTGACCCGCGAGATTTATTTGCTGCCTTGGTTGCAGAGTATGATGGGGAAAACCTTAAAAATGCAAACCTCCAGGAAGTCCCAGCTGCACAGCAGGGCTGTGTAATGTAATTCTTCCTGCACAGCACATTAGCAGGAATAGTGGAATGTGAGCACACAGAAAGAAATCCAAGATCCTAGAGAGAAAGGAATTGTGATACCTTACTACTGACCACATAAGAAATTCTTACTCTCCTTATAAAAAAATACCAAATTAAAAAAGAACAGTGTTTTCTAAATCCTACCACTGAAAGAAACCTTTCCCTCATACGAACAGGGAAAACTGCCAGTATTTTAGGGAAAAATGCCATTTTCACTATTTTTTTTCACTGTATTTTGGTAGTATCAGAGCACTGTTTGCCCTTGTTTAAAGAAAACCTATTTTACTATCAGTCTTGTTAAAATCTGATTTCTGCACTACTTTCCCACTCCCTCAGAAAGATATTCTCCTAAGAAAAATTAACCTTTGCTTATTTCACATTCAGCTTAACTTACACAATAGTTTTATTCCTCTTATGTTTCATGTGGAAAAAGAAATAGAGAATGACACTGCACAGTTGATACAAGCCTTGCAATTCCATGTGCACTGTTCTGTGGTGCCAATAAGATTATTCAGGTGCATGAAGATTAAAGCAGAGTTTAAAAGTTGAAGAATTCAACAATATGCATCTGTCAGTTTAGAAGGTGTTGAAGTCACCTGGAAGAAGACACAGTTGCTCCACTGAAATCAGAGAGTGTCACTGTAATTCCAGGTAACAGTGTTTGAAGTATTTGAAGTTCCATCTTTCTCTCCATTATGCACACAGCTCACCGTGTGCCCTTTTCACCTTTAGCAGGTGAATGCCAAAAGCTTTCCATGGCACTCCATGAGCTGAGAGCTTTGAGAGATATCTGCCTCCATCAGTCAGGAAGACAACATGTTTCACCCAACCAGTTCCTTGATCAGACTTGCACAGCTTTCTTTAAGCTAGAAAGAAGAAAAAAAGGCAGGAAAAATATTATCTCTGGAGTTGGAGCCCAAATTCAAATTCTTCAGCCAAATTCAATGTCAAATAAGGAATTTAAATAGGATTTATAGTTTAGTAACAAAGTTTTCTGTGCCTCACAGTACCAATTTAAGTCATTGGAAACTCAATACTGAATACACAAACTCATTTCCCAGACAGTGCAAAACTAAATGCATTTTTTGCCTTTTTTTTTACTTTTTTTCAGTACTGCATTCATTTCAGGTTAATAGTACATGACTACAAGAGAGAGCAAACAATTTCTATGTGTGTGTTCCTGATATAACAGTTATTCAGCAACTACTTGTTAGAGACAAATTCTACCACCATTGTTTAGGCAAAACAGCAACTTGTAAGTAGCTCTTAATTTCCTGCTGTTCAAAGCACTTACTGACCGTGAAGACACTGCATTTCCATCTCACCATTTTAGTTATTTATCAGCAACAAGCCCTACCCTGGCCTGGGCTGCTCATCTTTCTGGAGTCCACAGCACCTGTCAAATCAGCCAAATGTTAGCAGACTGCTCTGAAATGCACACTTCAAAGGAGAAAAAACATCTTCTTCAGGGCAGAATTCTTCTCACTGATTTGCGAGCAATTTACAATTACTGCAGAAAAAGCCCTTTGGAATAGGGATTTTCCATGAGAGTCAAAGCTTCCTATGACACAAAACCCAAAAGAACCAAAACCAACCAAACTGACTATAGGGATATAATGGTAGTACATTAAAATTCAACCAAGATTTCACTGGGACACAGCAGCAGCTGAGTCCCCGAGGTTTTCTGACTGACAGCTTCCCAGGGATGAGGAGATCTACGAGGTCTAGAAAACACTCTCATTATCAGAGCAGTGTGAGGTAACCCCACAGCAGGACCAGAGCTACAGCTTTCAGTGAGCCAAGAGCCTCTAAGCTCTGGGAGAGCCAAAATCAGAGTCATCTGCGTAAAGCAGCACTTGGAGCACAGAACCAGGGAGGGCAGGAGTGCAAATGGGCTGTGCTTGATGGTGTGAGATGCAAACTGTGATGCTGCAGTCTGGACACATGCACAGGATTGACTTAATGGGAAAACTTCGAGAGACCAAAGTCAACACAGATGGCTGGGCAACAGGCTCTCCACAGACCCTGGGGTTAAATATGCTGTTTCTCTTGGACTCTTTCCACAGCCTGAAGACACTCCTGGAACAACCTGCAGCGGCAGAGGGAATGGGCTGTTGGAAAAACTCTTTTTCTGACCCAGAGACAGGGCTCCTGAGAGGTGTTTTAAAGACTTTTATTCCATTTTCAGTCTCATGGGAAGGGTGAGGTGGTACAGATGTTACAATTCCCACCACCACAATCAGAAGCCAAACTATTTCCCAATTACATTATAAGCGTTTTTTTGCCTATCAGCTTTTGTCACACAATGCTGCTAATGCCTTAAAGCAAATCATCTATTAAAATACCCCTTGTGAGTCTTGCTACAATGCATCTTTCATAGTTCTATTTCTCAAAAATATCTGATCTATTTGCAAGGCCATCATTTGAAACTTGTTTCCAGTTCCATTTCTCTCTCAACAATGTCTGTCCCATTCCATGGCCCTTCTAAACCAGCATATCTTATCTCAGAGTTTGCATACAGATGCACAAGGCTATGAGAGCCTTCTGCCAGGCTTTGAGAATTCTCTACAAATCCATTTCCCACATCACTTCTTCTTTCCTGAGTGGAAAAAATCCATTTCCCACAATGGGCTTTTCCCATTTTGTAAGTGTTCACTTCCTGTGCCTACTGCAGCAAAACCACCTGGAGATGATTTGCTCCGACAGGAATGAATGACATCAACATGGACACTCACAAAAGCCAGCCCTAAATGAGGTGTTTCAGACACTTTCCCAGTGGTCCGGACAAAACTGCAGAGTTATGAGCACCACAAGTGACAGCCCTGTAGCCTCACAAATGGATTTCAGGAGACTGGGAACCATCAACACCAGCTAAATACATTCTGGACATGTGTGCAGCACCTGCCTTGGCTGAACATCATTCCACTCAACACTTCCCTGCACAAGCTTGCATACTGGCTAAAACTAGAAAGGATCTCTTCCATTTACAGACAATTATGAAGAGAAAATGAGTCCTGGACACCTACAACCAGGCAGAGCTCACACAAAGGGAAAAGTCTAAGGCAGGCCTGAGCCACTGATCTGGTTTTCCTGTATTTTGGTTTCCCAGACACAACATTAAAGAACAGTTTTTATGCTGTGTCATATAAAGCCCATCTCCAGGGATTAGTCTTTTGAAGTAGGCTGTTTCAGTGCAGTATTTCAGAACATTTTCTCTCAATGTTAAACTCAATTTATGTTACTCATCTGCCATATTTTCTTTGGGCATATTTTTTGAGTGTTTCCCCCTCCCCACCAGTTGTTGATGCTTTAGGACAGTCTGGGCTTTGGGAAAGCACTGCTGGCTTACCTTGACTCATTAGCACTAGTGTTCTACTCAGAAATCTAGGTCAGAACTAGGTAGGCTGAAGATAAATTGTAGAGTACTCAATTATTAACTTCCAAAAGTAGTTTGAAGGAGCAGGACTCATTGGGAAGGCTACAGATCACCAACCAAACCTGGGCATTTGGAACTCAGAACAAGAAGTCTCAATGTACAGCTATCATTCAGGAAAGAGTGCTTCAGTGCTGCTTGCCAGGATAGTGAATAGAACATTTTCCATGCCTTGTTTTAATAAGAGGATTGGTTTAGTGAGAATGCTTTGGTATTGTGTGGTTACAGACTACTGGAATAGTTATCCCTTCATTTTTACTGACTCCCTCACATCCATGCTTAGAAAAAACACTGGAGAGGAGCCAAAGAGGAAACAGCATTTCTAGATCTGCCAAAATAACATTTGATTAGATTGGATATCGAGAGAAACCATCAGTGTTGTTTTTCTTGCTTGAAGTTACACAGCCCATACACAAACACTTTTATACCCTTTGAAACAGGTGCAAAACTGCCAGCAACAGGAGAATGACTGCTTCCCAGACACGCTCTTTGTGATAAGTCCAAAGTGCACACATTTTTCAGGATATTATTTCTATTCATCACCTTGCCAAACTCAGCAATGACTCAGTACTGCAATTGCCTTGGTGTGCTGTGCCCTAGGGCCCATCATTGCATGCTGATCCATTATGCCAGGTTAATTAATGTGCCTTCGTGCCTTTGTTCCCAAACTGCCCGACTGACCCTGG
>VWYP01029034.1:0-50402 GCA_013400435.1 Pycnonotus jocosus
AAAGCCATTTACTTTTTGGGTTTTGCTTTGAACCTGAGTATTGGAGTTTCTAGGTGCAGACCACCGTATTCAGTGAAAGGACAAAAATTATCAAAAATAGGTTTCTGCTGCTCATAGTAGTGTGCTGGGGGAGGAGGAAGAAGATTTTTGTGGCTGCTACATTTTGATTGCTATAGAGCTTTGGCTGTGATCTAAACTTCATTTATCAAATATTAATAGGATTAATATGTAAATGATGTTAGTTATGAATAAAATGTCCTCATATTTTTCTCCTTGCTTAATGGAATATTGAGAAAAGCTATTAGTATAGCTATGAAACAAGATGTTTAATGAAGCTGGAGGTATAAAGCTAAATTAAAGTGCAAGAGCAGAAGACATTTAGCCCACTAATTACCAAAGAAGTCCAATATAAATATTGCATTAGCTTGAGGATCAGAGGCACTTTTGGAAAAAGCAGTTTTCTATTAACATATTAACAAAATAATTTCTCCATACAGGTTAACCTTCTAAACCTGATTTACATTCAAGCGTTAAAATCCTTAGTATAAAACATAATCTAACCGTATTTAAATGGGTGCATGTTTGGCTTCTTAGTCTGGTATGACAGTTAAGCTTAATATTTCATAGGTAATTTTGATTATAATAGTTTTCATTCTTCTTCATATAGCTACAAGTCACATTTTCATAAAAGAGAAATTGTGGTACAATAACATTTTCTCAAATAGCTGTTCCAAAACAGCTATTGATAGCTAATTGGTCCTAATGCATTGAAAAGTATCATTCCTACTTAGTTCTTTAACTCTCTAAAGGAAAAATTTCTGGAGTACAGGTGTGATTGTGTCTTACAACACGTTAATTTTTCCTTATTTTGATTTTTTTAAGTGGAGGAATGGAAGAACACAAATTTGTTTGACTACATGAAATTAAAGCAGCATGGAGACTTCACTGTTAAGTAATGAGTTATTTAAAACTGTGTTATCTGGAGTTGACTCTTATCATCCTTTTGGCTTAACCATGGACACCATATTAGTTGAGTTTAGCCGAGGAGCTTGTCTTTTCTCCACCTTTTTGAGTCTCTGGGTTACTGTTGCAGATTTGCTTTCAATGATGTGACAACATTACTTTGTATAATGTTTGGAACTCATTAGCAACCTTATTTTCAGGCTGATCAAATATTTGTTGAACTTCAGTGTGTCTATTCTGATCAAATCACTGAACCGGAAGCTGACTGCAGCTCTTTGATTGTCCAGGTGGTTTGAATTAGTAATTTAGAACAGTAAGCATTAAAAACAGCGTTTATTAATTTCTTTTCATTAAAAAAGTTTTTTGCAGGGAAAGAATTAGCTGCTTTTTTGTTTTGTTTTTTTGTCATTTTTTAGTTAGGGGGTCATGGCCATCTCTCCGTGGTTAGACACAGGTTGTGCTTGGTGGAGGGTTTGGTACAATGCATGAAAACTGCGTGAAATTGGAAAGCATTTGAATTGTGTTTTGTAGCTATGCAAAGTTTGCAGCCACTTGTGTTCTTACATATTTTCCATTCTGTGTTTGGATTCTTGTGTTTTGTCTCAACTATAAATGCCTTTCAGAACTGACAGGTGTTTGGAAGGTGCCAGTGTTTGTCCAGGAGTTTCTCTTATCTGGATCACTCTTAGGAGTACTTAGAGTAGTTTGAATCTGGAGGCATTTGCTCTTGGAAATTGTTCTCCTTTCTCTCCAGAACCACCAACATTCAAAGTAGCTTTCTCTGTGGGTGGGATGAATGATCTCTGAAGATGGTTTGCTGATGACCAGTGACCGCCACCAAACATCATAAACGCCATAGTGTACAACACAGTTTGCCTTCACCTCCGAGGATGTGAGTTAGGGGTGATCCCACTGCTCTCAAAGCAGTTTTTTCAGATAACCTGTTTGTCTGTGACATCAGTAAGAAAAGCTGGACTTTCTGCTTCTTGGCCAGGAGTTTAGTGGGCCTGTGATCAGACTAGTATATTCCTTTCTTCCAGTTCTCAGTGTCCTGCTCAATATACAGCAAGAACAAGCATTAATCACACTTAGCCATCAATGACCAAGAAACTTCTGGTGCCAGATTCCCTTTTGCTTAGCTTTTTCCCAGGCAAAGAAAATAGAATACATGAGGAATTGCAGCGATGGTCTGTGGGAACTACGGCAATACTGCAATTTGTTTGTATGGGCACTTCGAGGAACAGGAGTTGGAACTGAGAAGGGAAGTTGGAAGGACAGAAGGCAGAATTTTTGGAGGAGCTAAGGGTCACAATTTAACTGCTGGTGATACAACTTTTTTCCTTAAGTAGATTTTAGTGTCTTGTGTTTGGGTTTTAATTTTTTTCCTTTTTTTTTCTCCCCCTTTTGGTTGGATTTTTTTGTTTGTTTGTATTTGGTTTCTTCGGTTTTTTTTTTTTTTTTTTTTTTTTTTGGTTTGGTTTTTTTTTNTTTTTTTTTTTTTTTTTTTTCTTTTGGTTGGGTTTTTTTGTTTGTATTTGATTTTTTCTGTTTTTTTTTTCTGGTGACAGTTAAAGAAGTACATGGTCATGAAGCCTTTAAGGGGTTTAATGATAATGTTGGGATTTTGCATATGTTTTTATGGTCATGTTGTTAAAATCTTGAACTTTTTCAGCAAACTTACCTGTTTTTCTGAAAAATCAATCATGTAGGCTAAGGTGGATCATTTGATCTTGTGATAATGCTCGAATACAGACAAATGTGGGCTGTATTTCCAGGAGTAAGTGTTTCAAGTCCGAGCTAAAGGCATGAATCGGAAGAATTTTTTCAGCTAGTTATCAACACCTCTCAGTGCAATGCAGAAGAATACAAATACACTTTGTGTACTGCTGTATGCGTAAGCAATGAAAAGAATATTGGATAGTAGGTTCAGTTCTGTTGCCTACTCTTCTAAAGGCTTTTGTGAAATTACACTATGATGACATGTGTGTTAGCCAACGGTAAAATTACCCATGCAGTAAGACTCAGACTTACTAATTTTATCTTTAAAAGGGAAGTAATTACATGGAGAGTCAGGCTTCAGTCTAAAGCAAGGTATTAACAAGACTCAGTGTAGAAATAAGCATTTTTAAGTACAACTATTATAAATGACTGTGGTAACTTCCCTAAGATACATGTTGTGATTTCTTCATTATGTGGTATTTTTCATCTAGGTGTAGTGTATTTTGAATAGGGATTATAAACTTGAGATAAACATTATTGTCATTTGAATAGGAGTTATAAGATTGATATAAATGTTGTTCAAGTTTCTCTGTCCTTTATGCAACAGAGCCAACTCAATGAGCCCAGTAATGATTTCCAGTCTTAAAAATCTATGAATATACAATTGACTCAATGGTTGCCTTTGATCTTGTGGTTTCTTGATCCATTGTTGTGATTTATTCACATAATCAGTCAACAGTGTTAGCAACTTCTGTGTCTTCAGCTCATTACTTTATAAAGTCTAGCCTGAAATGATTGTTTATAATCAATCCTTTTGGTTCTTTAAAATGATCCAGGGTCTGTAGTGCAAGAAAATAAAAACACATTTTGGGTAATTATTCTGTCTTTTTGTTTACCCAGCTGAATGCAAACTATTATATTGGGCAGGCCAGCAGCTGCTCTATGGATTAAGAGGTATCAGAATTAAGCAGCACTCTTCAAATAAAACATTTAACACTGTTTTGCATTGTAAGAGGAGCAGATTTGTTGTCTTTATAGGTTTGTCGTAGTTAAGATTTATATTTAGGGGTTAATTTTTATATTTAATATCTATATTTCATATTCAAGCATACTTCATTACATTTTCATTCTGGTTAGATGCTAATATCATTTGCAATGTGGCAAAGTACACTTAATGATCTGAAAGAACTCCAGTGGATTCCCGGTCTTGGTTAACGCCATCCACTCCCACCTGCTCTGCCCTCACTCCTCAAAGGAACTCAACCTTCCATACCTCTTGGGCAAGAATGACAATGCAAACAAACCTTCCTGAGCTTTCTGTGCCCTTTATTTTAGCTTTCTTTCTAATTTGGTATGTGCCTGCAGCTGCCAGCTTGGCAGCCCTTTGGATACTTCACAGGGCTGGGTCTGACCAATTTACTGAGAGAAATTAGAGCTGACAAGCAGCAGCTCTGTGCCACTTAGGAGAAAAGAAAGCACTGGGTTATTTGCTGGCTTCCTGTCATTTGTAAGAAGTGAGTGAAGATATGGAGGAAGGGAAATGTAAGGTGGCCTGTGTTAGCTGCTGCTTGCACTTCAGGAGGATGGTATTTCAGAAGGGTTATGGGAGGTAGAGCTGGCTGATTAGACTTTGTAGGATAGTGAGGCATCCACCCTTCTTTTCCTCTTCTTGATGAGACACGAACTTCTCTCTTGATATCCCACCACCTCTTCCTTTTCAGTCGCTATGAGAAACTGTTTGTTTTGTCTAGACTTTAGGCTGAAGTCACTCAGTCTTCCAGGTGGGTGTCTTCATGGTGAGTCAACACCACCCCACACCCCAGACTGCCTGCCCAGAATGCAGTCCCAGAAACTAACCCCGCTCTTCTTCCTACAAAATACTAAGCAGAAACATGTATCCCGTGTGGAGGCAGCTATTTGGAGTTAGTTTATCTTCCCTATCAGCCTCTGATATCTCCATTGTCTAGGCTTTCAGCTTTCTGCTGTGCCATCCATTGAATGCAAATGCTGACACATGGCTTTAGGCAAATTCCAAACCTGTGTGTGAGGCTATCTGCAGTTGACAAGAAATGTGTCAGCAGAAGTTAAGATAACAGAACCTGAGGCTTTGAGGGCCAGGCTTTCTCTTGATCTGATAGGAGATGAGAAAAAAGTGGGCACTTCTATGGGCAGCTGTGGAGGAAGGGGGGAACTAGACCTAGTGCTCTGGGACAGGACAGGGGATTGAGGTTCAACATGACCAGCAACCCATAACTCTGCCCTGCAGTGCTAAAATGGTTCTTACAAGGGTCTAACAAAACCCTCATAGTGGTTTGACTAGACCCACTTGAGCTTATGGGATTGAGTTTGAGGTGAGAAGTTAATGAGTTTAGCAGCCTAAGAGGGATGTCAGAGGATATGCTTTCTGTTGAGCTGTCTTCAGTGATGATTCTTTATCCCAGGGCATTGGCTGTGCACCTGAGTTTTAGGGTCATCATTGTATTCTTGCCAGAAGTTCAAGATCCCCATAGCAGGGGCACATTTGTGATGCTACTTCTGCCACATTTGTTGTCCCTGATCTTCATCCTCTTCATGAAAGTAAGGGCCTGAGGTTTTGCCAGGAGAGAATGGCCACAGAAGATAGGGCATTTATCCAACAACTACTACCACTGCTGAAAAGATAGAAGAAATGTTGGGTAGATGGTGAGTGGATGTTTATAAACAAATAAATATAAATATATATATATATATATATGTATAAATTGAAGAGCTTAGGGTTCGTAGCCAACTCAAGGCATTGGTACAGTTACTTTTTTGAAGAATCAATTCTGAATATTGCAGGATATCTTCACAGCTCAGGTTTGTTTGTGCTCTGTTGGTGCAAGGTAACAATGCAACAGAATAGCCTTTCCCTTGGCCTCCGGGATCTGTACTTCAGCGTGAAGGGCATTAGGTGTGTCCTTGAAGGAAAACTTCAAATTTGGTTTTACATTGATAAAAGGCAGCTTGCATGCACCAGAGCTGCCCAGCTATTGCAATTAAAGTATAGTAAATAGGAACAACTGGGGGATTTATTTTGAATATTCATTTTTTTTGCAAACTAAAATTCACCCAAATATGGCTGCTAAGAGAAAAAGCAAGCAAAGAGATACACAGTTTTGTAGAATAATTTAGATTGGAAGGGACTTCGAGAGGCCACCTAGTCCAATCCTTTAAAGCTATTTGAGGTAGTTTCTGATTTGTCAATGTACCTTTGTTGTGGAGTTCTAATTTTTGTGCTTAGACTAGGTTGACGGGTTTCAGATTGAAGCATGAACTTTGTATTTGAGATGACAGGGGATCTGATATGTTTTAGAAGTAGTCGTGTATATAGATATTTGTTGGGAAGTGGTGATGAGGATATCATTGCTATGAATGCTATATTTAAAATGCTAGGGTGTAGTTTGATCTCAAACAGATTGCTTCACATTTTGGTTTGGAATTAAAATAAAGAGTAACTTCACGCAGAACAGGTCTGCAGTATGCAGTGATTCATCTAAGGTGAAGTTTCCATATATTTAACAAGCAGAATTCTTGTTTGGCTTCAACTCATGTTTAAAGAAGTTGATTTAGCACTTAGCATTCAAACTCAATAACTTACTAGTGCTGTCTTGTGTGTGTGGACTCACTTGTTAAAAATTAATCTCTTTCTTAGGGATTATTAATATGGCCTTTGAATGAATTTTCCTTTTGAGCCAGATTTCTGTGAATTTCTGTCTTTCATGGTAACAGAAGTTGGGAGAGGCCAGGAAGGAGCTTTTTAAAATTGTTCCTTGTACAAGCATTGGATTCTGATGGCTTATCTAAGGCTTTGTAACTGCTTCTGAAAGATACTTGTAATTTCCCTCTTACCTTTACCAGGTGTTTGATATTAACAAATTGCTGTGAAGTGAGGCGGCTGTTGTTTGATAGTGGTCAACATTAATGTAATAGTCAAAAGGGTATATTTATTGTTACTGCTTTCTAAGTAAGATATCTTTGACTAACTTGAGGTGTGTTAGAGATTATTTTTTTTATTGATAGAATAAAATGTTTACCTGAGGCTTGTCTCGCACTATTCTGGTTGTCGAGGTAAAGAAAATAACTCCATCTTAATGAACAAATCCTCCCCCATTCCCTTGAAGTAAGCCAGCCTGTTAATTTTAAACTTGAGTCAAAATTGTGGATCCCACAGTGTAATTACAGGTATGCAGATATATTCTGTCAAAACATTTCTTTTCATTACTGATCTTGAAATAGTTGTTCCTGTGTGTTGTGAAGTTGGCTTCTTACTAACTTTTAGGAGGATGTAACTTGTCAGTCTAAGAAAAAGAGTTTGAAAAAGTTGGATAGTAGATCCTATGTGAAAAATCTACATTAGTGCCTAAGCATGTAAGATAGAAAATACATTACCAATTTGGGGAAAAAAAAAAAAAAGAAAGAAAAAAAAAAGGAAGAAAAAAAAAAGATGTCATGGAAGATCAAGGAAGAAGTAAGTTCTGTAAGCTTGGTATCTGGACAGGACAAAGGACTACAAACAATAAGGAATATAGTAGTTGGTATCTGAGTGAACATGATTTATATAGTTGGTGAAAATTACATACCTCTTTGAAAGGAAGGTTATACCTCTCCAACAAAGGGTTCAAAACTTATTTAAATAAGGATCATAAGATTTTTCTTGTTAAGGTTTCCAGATAGCCTCAAAACTTTATTGAAGAAACTAAAGCCAATGCAAGACTTAAAAGATTCTTGCACAGATATCTAAATGGTTATAAAGTAGGAGTGAAGGATGGGGTACTGTTCAGTCCTCACCAGGGAAGGGAGCCTCCTCTACTGTATGTAAGCAAGTATGAAAATTGGATGAACCATTCAGTGATATTTTCTTGATGGATCAACAAGGGCTGATTCTAAATGTGGAGCATTACAGCAAGCTCTTACAAAACTGGATGGCTGAGTGCTAAAAGAGTGCATAAACTTTTATGTAGATTAATGTAGAATAATATAAGTGGAGAAAAAAATTGTAACAGCACATGTAAAATGATAGCCTCCAAGCTGAGTGCATTTCTATGCATTTAGAGGCAAATGAAACTGTGAGTCGCATGGAAACAGTGGGGTTGGATTGTTAAGCACCTCTCTTAGTATGATCCCTGGGAAGTGCAAATCTCCCAAAGCAACAGAAATTTGTTCAAAATAAACAAAAGGTAATAGTTTTATTCCTGCCAGGTAATCAGGCTATGCATGAAAGGTTGTGCCATGGGCTTTTCCAGCTGATGAAGGTTTACATGATCTTACTGGTGGGCTATATAAACTCATGCAGAGAAGCTGAAAATAGCTAAATTTGTAGGAATCACATTTGAATCACATCCACATCAGGAAGTGTCTGAGCTTCAAAATGAATAGTCTCTCAAAGAGTAGTAGTAGAAAATATAATATATAATTGCCTTGCTTTTCATCTTCCCTGAGCATGTGCTGTTGGCTGTTGTCAGAGTCAGGATATAAGAGCTCTAGTGAGGAAGGTTTTTATATGGATCAGATGTAATTTTTCCTCAGAACTTCAGTGCCATGATGTAGAGAGGCTGGTCCATCCTCTTTCCATCATTAAGAATTAATGACCATCTTTTCATCAAAAAAGGATAAGTAAGATACACTGCATTTGTTTTGGAAAGAATAACTTTACATTATTCCATCAGAAAACAGAAAATTCATCTACTTTTTTAATTTTAGATCTAGAACTGTTAGGTTTATCAGCAGTAAAGTCTGTCTTTTGGAAGTATTTTACACAGCATGAGTGCATTGTGATGTTAATGACTTCTGTTACCAAAAGACAGTGAATGTTTTTGGTTAGTTTTATTTTTCATATAAAATTACATAGATTTTCTCCCTGTATATAAATAAGTAAAATTTCTCATTCTTGTCATCTGCAAATTATTCTTTTTTGCCCTATTCATGTTAATTCAGATTTTCTCCATTGCTGTGAAAGATATTCGGTAAGGAAGGGATCAACAAATTAACACTCACTGATAGCTGAGGATGAACAAAATGGCAGCAGATGAGAGCAGAGATCATGAAAAACTAAAACTCCTATTTAAGAGAAAATTGTTCCTTTCAACTTATGGTTCAAATGTGTACCCTCTCTCTTTATTATATTCTGGTATATCATGATGTTGTTTAATCTTTACATAATTTAAATTCCTTTGCTGTAAAAGAACATGTTTCTGATCAGTCTTTCTGAGAGCTGGCAGTATGGTGGCTTCTGTCTTTTTCATGTTTTGTCAGCCAACAGCATGGATAACAAAAATATTGTTCATAAAATAGTTCCAAAATGTTGAGATTACTTTAAATGTGTCTTTTCTATATGTCCTGTGAGTGTTTTCTGTGCTGTCTTATTTTCTTGAAAATTTCCATTAGCCAGAGACAGATAATGAAGTATGCTAATTTTTATTTCCATTCTCAGCTTTTTATTATATGCAATGGCAGAGCTACAGTGCTTAGCAGTTTTAAAAGAGAGAAGCAAATAAAGTAGTGAAGCACAACTACCTCCATGGTAATGGTATTCATTGTTTCAGTCACTAACTATTGTAATTCATTAGAGACAGCTAATAGAGTCTGAAAGGCTGAATTGTTACTCTTAAAACCAGTGAAAACCAATAAGCATAATTAAACTGCATTTTAATTTACTTCAGAAATACAAGCCTGGTCGATGTGATGATATTTTGAAATGGAAGCCACCCAGCCTGAACTCAGTTGATTTTCGTCTAAAGATAACAAGAATTGGTGGAGAGGGGTATGTAATCTCTTCTCTTTTTAAATCTGTAACACTCGTGTGAATGTCCCTTAACAGTTAATTTCTCCTCTGATATTTCTTGACACTTCCTGAGGCTAAGCCTTTCTATATTGTCTAGAACTTGTTCATTCAAAATACAAGCAACTGAAAACAATGGCAGATGTTTATATTGTGAATTTATTCATTCTCAAATTAAGTTTCTTCAAATTTCTGAAAAAAAGTCCTGTTTGGATTTGGCATTAGCCTATATTGTTTTGAGAGTAGGCAGGCTGTATTAAATTCCTAAAACTGTATTTTGTTGATTTTACACAAAATGTAAACAACCAAAGCTTTCTTCTACTTTAGAATTGTGCACAATGACAAACAGTACTTGTTTCCTTAGAGAAAAACAAAGCCTGACATTTTTACTTGTTAGGAATTCTATGGTATTGTCTTCAAAACTGTTAAAATCTTAATCAAAACCAGTGAGTTTTAATGACAGAAGACATGAAAATCTTTACATTGGTCCCGTGTGTGATTTGCCTTGTTCAATCACTGCACATATTAAATACGGGTTATTTCCATGTTTAGTTTGCTGGGGAGGGGAAGGGAAAGACTGAATCACTAGATTAAGCTTGCTTTGGAAAATATTTTGTTTAAAATGAAATTAATGATTTTTAGGTCCCTTAATGTTTTAACATCTGGGACTCATTTCAATTGACAGTGTGAAATACTGACATTTAACTTTTCTTTTTCTTGGTGCCACAGGCAACTCAATATGATTAAACAATTAATTCAGATATTGCGTGCATATTCCAGAGTGCTAATAATGGCCCATTTAACTTTTAGACATCTGCATGTTACATTAATGAAAACATTTGGTGAATAGAGACAATCTTAAGGATATAGGGTTTTAATGCAAAATGTACTCAACTGCTAAGTTTTCAGTGTTTCATGGGGTCAGAATTATCTGTTCAAATTTTTTGTTTGAAAATGCAATATTAAGTCTTCAGTAACAGCATAATTTTCAGAGAATACACAGAAATACTTCATTTTACTTCAGATTATCAGCTCATTACAACATTTTATGTTTGTTTGCAATTTATTTAAGTCACAGGATAATGTAATATGAAGGATTTATGTAAAAGTTCTTTTTAAAATTGCCCATTATTTGATAGAAAGGTTATTTTTGTTAGAATATTCCTACGACTTCTGCTGGAGTTTACACATATACAGTACTATCTTGTGATTCAGAAATAAAATGCAACACATTTTTAATTTCACGTTAATAAAGGAGTATTGGTTGATTAGTTATCTCTGATTTCAAATACAAATCTGTCAGTGCTGTTGCATTATGTTTAATATATTACATCATAGATTATTTGACTGGAACATAAAAAGGTTATAAAATATGACTCAGCAAAAAAGCTATTTCTAAAAAGTTAGTAGCAGTTAATAACAAGTTATTAAAGAATGGCTGATCCATTGTAGAATTGGAATAACTTTCTAACATTTAGAAAAGCTCCATCATATTTCAGCTATGTGAAAATGACAGCAGTTCTTATATTATGGAAACAACTACCTGGATTACTCTGTAAATAATGTAATATTTAAATATGTCAGTGTTTATGCTGCTGTCACATGCATAGAGAAAATCCTAGAAATCTGGTATTTCATAAATAAAGTGCAGTTCTTCCAGGTAAATTTTACTCCATCACACATGACAATTGACTGCTACTAATAATATAAGTGCATTCATCCAACAAAAATAAAATTGAATGAAGTATAGGGCAGAAAATAATAACTTAGGACTCTTGGGAGGAGGTATTTATCTTAAATAACATTCTATGAAACAGTAGCTTCTGCTCAGTGAAACACAAACTGTGAATTAAATACTCCAGGTTTGCCTGCTTCAGTTTTTACTTTGGGTAAAATCTAAAGTAATTTAAAGAAACTTCAGAATGAAACAAGTTTTGAAATTATTGACCAGAATTTTTAAAAAAGCATCTTTAACTTTAAACAGTATAAAGACAGTGTCTGGATTCTGAGCACTAACTAAAATTCAGTTTGATTTGATGAACTGAGTGTCTTGCTACTGGAGTTCTAATGTGACACCATTGGGCTTCCTGCCTCATCCCACCACACTGAGATTAAAAGCAAGCATTGATACTGGTTTCAACCTTTTAGATAAAAAACATTTTCTTCAGTAATCCAAAAAGGAATTACAGCATTACAGAATGGGTAAGGTTGGGAGGGGACCACAGTGGGTTGATCATCTAGTCCAACCTCCCTGCTCAGGCAGTCATCCTAGAGCTCATGGCACAGGATTGCATCCAGATGGTTCTTAAATATGTCCAAGTGAAGGAGACTCCACAATCACTCTGGGCAATCTATTCCAGTGCTTGGTCTCTCACACAGGAAAGAAGTTCTTTCTCTTGTTCAGATGGAACTTCCTGTGCATCAGTTTCTGCCTGTTGCCTCTTGTCCTATTGCTTGGCACCACCAAGAAAAGCCTGGCTCCAGCTTCTGACATCTCCCTTCAGATGATAGATACCTACAGACATTGAAATCCTCTCTCAGTCTTCTCTTCTCGGTGCTGAACAGTCCCATCTCCCTCAGCCTTTCCTTGTAAGAAGGATGCTCCAGTCTCTCAGTCATGCTTGTTGCCCTCCACTGGACCTGCTCCAGGAGCTCCCTGTCTCTCTTGTACTAAGTAGCCTGGAACTGGGCACAGCACTTCAACTGTGGCCTTACAAGGGCAAAGTAGATGGGCAGGACCACCTCCCCATACCTACTGGCGATGCTCTTCGTAATGCACCCCAGGATACCATTGGCCTTCTTGGCCACACTGCTGGCACATGGACAGCTTGTACTCCAACAGAAGCCCCAGGTCCTTCTCTGCAGAGCTGGTTTCCAGCAGATCAGCCCCCAGCCTATAGTGGCACATGGGGCTATTCCTCCCCAGGTACATGACTGTGTGCATTTGCCTTTGATGAATTTTAGAAAGTTCCTCTCTGCCCCTCTCTCCAGCCTGCTGAGGTCCTTCTGAAGGACTGCAGAGCCCTCTGAGGTATCAGCCACTCCCTCCTCCAGCTTTGTGTCATCAGCGAACTTACTGAGGAGGCCTCTACCTCTCCATCCAAGTCATGGAGGAATAAGTTAAAGAATACTGGGCCCACTACTGAACCTTGGGGAGCACTGCTAGTGACAGGCCTCCAACTATACCCTGTGCCACTGATCCCAACCCTCTGGGATCTGCCATTCAGCCAGTGAATGTGTTGACTATTTGACAGCAAAAATACTACAGATGTGGCTGAAGTACTGTTACAGAATTTACAGAAGTTGCATGTTGTTTTGGCATGCAACATTTACAGAAATAGAAGCTATGCTTTTGTATTGATCTCTTACAGACAAATAAGGAGCCTAAGGTAAAGTATTGATCTCAAATACATAACAGCTTGAAACAATGTGAACAGGAATTGTCTGTAATTTCCAAGTCCTCTATTCTGATTTACAGGCTCATCTTTAAATCTTGAAATGCGGACATAACTAAACCTGTGTTACAGTTGTGTGTGATCTTATCACAGTTTACATCCTGGGCAGTAGTATTACAAACTGAACCAAATCACAAAGCTACAACCATGCAGCCCTTGCATTTATAGTTCCCTACTCACTCAAATAGTGAAAAAACCCCATATAGGAGTGTTATTTATTCAGTAACATTAGATTAGAGTTCTGTCAGCTGTTGGACATGTCTTTTAGATAGCACATGTAATTGAGATCCTGAACAATTGTAAACAATCTTGTGCATTTTTCATCTGAATAAAGGAGTTACCTCTGGGGAGTTTGCCAGATTTTAGTCATTGTGATTATTTTCCGTCTATGTAAATTCCCCTGTGTTTTGAGTTGAGCACTTCCATCCATAGATCAGTTTGCAATAGAAATGTTAACTACAAAATAGCTGCTGTTTCACCCCAGATGTAGTCCCTTTACGGATGAATGACCAATTGCTTTTATCTGGGCTTTAGTTATTTCACTCTTGATATTGGAGGGATTTTTGTCATTGAATTTAAAAGGATTGGTCTTACGATCTGTGAAGTACTTTTAGAATAAGCCTGATAAAGATGAAGACTGCATAACAAAGAATAAACATAAAGAAAAAAGATACTACTGCATCCCAAAGAAAGGCAGGGTTTCTGTAACCTCAGTGACCTAATACTGACACTCCTGTTCAGTGCACATATTTGAAAGAAATTGCATTATTGCACCTTAGTGAGTTACATCTTATCAGCTGAGCCTTGGTAATTGTCCCCTGTGAATTATCATAGTCCAGCCTTTCCAAGCATCCGGATGATGGTTAGATTAATGCTTTTTTGTGTTGTGTTTGCAAGAATTTAAGCTTGTGCTCTCTCTCAGTCTCCTCTCATTACATCAATATAGTTAGCCTTAGATAAAAAACAAAAAACCAACCAACCCAAAAAAANAAAAAAAAAACCACCAAACCCAAAAAAAAAAAAAAAAAAAACCAACAAAAACAAAAAACCAAAACAAAACACCAAAACACCAAAGTCCCCTAACACAAAACCCCTGCAATAACAACCAGCAACTCACTAAATCGGTTAAACAAGAGAGTACTTTGTTGTTTGTCTCTTGTGAAACACAACAGCTGAACTGAAAAGCCCTAACATTACATGTGTTTTAAAAAGACTGACCTGCTTCCCAATACTTCTCTTTCATTTCAGGTTTATTAGAACAATGATCTCACGTATATTTTGTGTTTTCCTAAATTATGATGATGCCCACCAAAAAAAGTTAGAGAATGTGAAGGATATTTATTTGCTGTGTGCAGATTCTCACTTCCAGGGAAGACTGCTTTTAAATAGTAGAGATGTTTTTTTCTCAAAATGTCTGACTGTATGAATATTTCTTAAAAAGCCAAAAAACCCCAAACTAACTCTGAGTCTTATTTAAATGTCACAAATATCAGCTGAAAATGTCACATAGTACCATATTTCTGGTAGCTTCCATAACCAGAATTTCTTAAATGTCCATGCTTCCTTTTACAGATTTTTAATTAGCCTGTGCAAATCCCTTAATTTTATCTTTATCAGACTGCTAAAATCAAATTACAAGCAAATTTTTGGTTTTATTTCCTTTGGATTAATCTCTTTCTGGGTCAATTTGATACCATTTCAAATCATAGTATAATATAAATTTTATCTAGTACCTTGAAATGCTGGAATACATCAAGGATTTTACTCATCTTTGAAGATGTACTGTTCTAAAAAAAATTAGTAATCTGAAGTAGACATGAACTAATATTAGTGTTAAGTTTGCATTTTTTTAATTGTATCCATGATCAACTAGACCATATGGGAAAAACCCCAAACAGTGTTTAGACAAAGTCTTGTTTAGCTTGGACATTGTCAAGTAATAAAAAATGGGAGATAAAACACAACACATTCAGAGATAATGGGGATATCCTTGGATCCATTGGAAATTATAAATCAACAACCAGATACAGATACTATGACTAGAGGCAAGTGGATGTCTTTTTTTTTTTTAGAAGTGTTTTTTAGTTTTCCTTTTTGTTTTATAAACTAAAAAGGACTGGGGGAGAAGAAGAGCTGCAACTGGTTCAAAATGGTTGTGACAGTCTTGATTTGCTCTCATGTAGCTATGTTTCTGCCCTTTCTATAAGCTAGTCTTTCTCACTCTCCTGCTTTAAAAAAAAATTCAGTAACTGGCTGAAAAATCATATTAGTTAATTGAATCAGCTAAGGTAGCAGAACTGGTGTGATAGTTTGTATGGCCCAGGTGTTGGTGGTCCTTCCTCTCTTCCCATTCCCACTTTTATGTGATACTGAAGTTGTTAGTTTGGGCTGTGAAGTCTTTGCCTTCTCACCTCTTTGCATAATGTCCGTTATCAAAGAGCACAAACTCGTTCTTATATGTGCTATCCAATCTCAGAAAGGCACCTTTACAAGTAATACCCTGGTGATAAAAATGATAATCCCATGTTCCTCTAGTCTCCAAAGATCACAGTCAGTGTTGGGGCTGCATTGCTGTTGGGTACAGTGGAGTTATGAGGCAGAATGCAGACGAAGTTGTACAGCAATAGTGGAACAAATAAGGACAATATGTTGCAAGTAGAGGCAAAGATGTGCTGTGTGGGGATGACAGCAGGCTGAGTGCAGGTTTGAATGTGTTAAAGTGTTTATGGCTGTACTGTTGTTAAAGGAAGTACATGTACTTTGGAATTGCTCACTTTTTGTGGAAATGTGAGAGTTGCAAATGAAGGTAAAGGAGAGATTTACTTAGCTATTACCTTTAGGCATTCAGCTGTTACTAGAGTTGACCACCTAAAAAAGGAAATGTAGGGGCATGGTTGTGTCAACAGATTAAAGAGGATGTTATGTGCAGAAAGAGCAATGCAGTGGCACAGGAAGGGAAGCCCAAATGCCACCATGGTAGAAATGTGCATGTGCAGCTGCAACATTGGCATTGCAAAAGAAACTGGTAGACAGACATTTTAGTGAAGTGCTATGCTGTATTGCTTGTATGAGGATATTTAAAATCTTTTTGTAAAGCTTCAGGCTTTAAAAACCATTTTCAAAGTAAAGCTTTGAATCTAACCTCTATTTATGCTCTGGTACACTGAACAAAGTCTTGTACCTTCCACAGCTAATACTCAGGATGCTCTTGGAATTTCTAATGTTGTATTTCAAAAATGAAGTCAGCCTCATTTTTTTATATGTTCAAGTGGCAGTCTTGGGCAATCTCCATCTGTCAGATAATTATTCTACTTCAGCTACTCATTTCTCTAGATTTTTAAAAGCTTTGCCTCGTATCATCCCAAAATTATCTATATGCTTGCAAATTGGAATGTAAATGTAGTCTCGTATGTTTTATAGACCGTGTTCCCTTTTCTTGTACTAGCTGCTGCCTTAAAGTAGTCTTTCCAGTTGCTTGTGTCAGTTATCATCATGATTATCCACCTTATTAAGATCCATTTGTACCTCTTGAGTGAGATCAAGAAAAGCTCCCAAATACCACATCTTAAAAATTTTCATACTTCCCATGTATTTCTCTCTTCTAATTTACATTTAGGTAGATATTTATTCCTATTTGTCTATGTAGCTTGGATTTCTTTCTTCTTGTGAATGTGGAAATGGAGGGCTGATGCCACCCCCAACTGAACTACTGTAAGGTGGTAGAATTTAAAAGGAGTGAGGGAAGCAGGCAGTGAAGAAATTATATTGGACTTCAGAATGGTTGGCTGTGGCTTTTTTTTGAAATAGAGGTAGTATCCCACATCAGGTTCCTTTGAACTACAGAGAGGTTTGGGACAGCTGGTTGATCTTGAAGAACAGCTTCCTCAAATGCACAAGGACATACTCTTCCCTGTGCAAGAAGACAAGCAGGTATGGCAAACAGTTACAGCTTGCTTGAATGGGGAATTCCTAAGTCAACTCACCAAAAGTGAAATGTATGGAATCTGTAAACAGTGACAGACCTCCATGAAGAATGTAAAAACAATGTTTGGGTGTAGAGAGGAGGAAGTAGGAAAGCCAAACAACACTGGGGTTGAAGGTAAGTCACTGCTGTCTGTAGGTACCTTGTTTATGGGAGGAAGACTTAAGGAAATGGTGTGATGCTGATGCAGTACTGGAGCCTTTGCTTTGGGCTGTTCTCAGGCTTTTGAGATTCCTGAACCTCATGGCAGAGTGCAGGGAAGTTGAAGTTTGGGACTACTTAGGGAAACTGGACCTCAGGACACTGGAAGGCGAAACTTTGAAATTGGGGCAAGAGTTAGCCCTTGGAGCAAAGGCAGCTGGTTGATGGGATAGCGGGGCTACAGTGGAGTAGATGATTTCTTCACCTCTATTTGGCATTTGTGAGACTGCATCTGGAATACTGTGCTGGTTTTGGGCTCCTCGAATTGAGAAGGATATGAATGCACTGGAGCAAGTTCAGTAGAGTGCCTCCAAGACCAGGAGGGGATTGGGGTACATGGCAAACAAGCAAAGGCTGAGAGAACTGAATTTCCTCTGTCCAAATAAGGCTGTGTAATACTTTATTGCTGTTTACTACTCCCTAATGGCAGGTGGTAGAGAATATGAAGCTGTGTTGCTCAGAAATTCATGTTGAAAAAATGACAGGCAAAGGACACAAATTGTAGAAGGTCAAGAGGAGAAACAGTGTGATAAAAGTCAAATACTGTAGTAGGCTGGCAAGTTGTGGAGTCTCCATCTTTGGAAGCATTCAGAACTTAATTAGATGAGCCTGTGAGCAACCTGATATAACTTGGAAGCTGACCCAGTCCTGAGCATGAGGCAGATGACATGCAATGTCCTTGCCAATCAGACATATTCTAAGATAATTTGCAGATCAGATGTTAAATATTTTGCAAATAACATGGAACTGTTAGACACTTAAACTAATACATATTTTAAAACATTTTTGGTTTTCTTTCTTTATGCTTTCTTTACTATAAATAGAGTTTTTTTCAGTACAGTACTTAGAATAAGAATACTTATTGTACATGTATTTAATTTTCAAATTTGGGATTGGCCTTTTTTAGAAGATTTGTGAGTTGCAAGGTAAAATAACATACAGTTTTTATAAACAGGAATTTGGTATTGTTCTATATAACACACTATAAAGGTTTGCTAAATGCATAATTTAAAAACCATCTAATTTGCATAGAAAAAATGTTCATCTTCCTTTTGCTATAGCTTGAAATAGATACTTACTGGGACTCAGTTGTGAGCATGTTTTTTGCCCACCAGTACATATAATTTTTTTAAATTATAGGACTTATTAGAGGGTATTTGTGAACATCTTGTTCAAAGTGCTTTACATGGATTTTAGAAATTTATGTGGGCTTCTCTGAAATGCATTTTTTGCATTTCTGCATGTAGTGACTATTTGGTCTTTTTCAGACAAGGGGTATTTTCTAGATTTTTTTAAAGTATGCCATGAATGGTATTTTAACTCAGAGTATGTTTTTTCTCCATAAATTGTTTACAGTATGAATTAATATTCAGTTGTTTGAGGATTTTATTTTGTGGTATGTGTTTGTGCTTTTAATTTGTTGCTTAATGAGATTTTATTGTCTGTTTTCTTGTGTTTATAGATCTGTACATCTTAAACTATGTTCAGAAAGGACCATTAGTATTGGATTATTTTTCTTTGGTGTTTGAAATTAAAGAATTGTGGGAATGAGTCTAGAGGAGGCGCCAAAGATGATCAGAGGGCTGGAGTACCTCTCCTACAAAGACAGACTGAGAGTTTGGCTTGTTTAGCCTGGAGACAGGAAAGCTTCCAGTGCCTGAAGAGGGGGCAACAGAAGAGCTAGAGAGAGACTATTTGCAAGGGCCTGTAGTGATAGGACAAGGGAAAATGGCTTTAAACTGAAAAAGGGCAGATTTAGATTAAATATTGGGAAGAAATTCTGAACTGTGGGAGTAGTGAGGCACTGGAATAGGTTACCCAGAGAAGTTGTGGATGCCCCATCTCTTAAGGTGTTCAAGACTAGGTTGGATAACACTTTGAGCCACCTGGTCTAGTGAGTGGTGTCCCTGCCTGTGCCAGGGGACGGAACTTGGTAATCTTGAAGGTCCCTTCCAACCTAAACAATTCTGTGATTCTATGAAACATGCATTTAAAGGGAAAAAAGCTTCGCTCAGATGACTTCCTTGCCTTCTGTGGTGTAGTTCAAAGGAGAATAAAGCAAACTAAAACGGAAAAGAAATTATCACAATGGTAGAATAGAGCAAACAGTCTGGACAGACAAAGATATTGTACACGTTTCTACTCTTCATTGGTCTTACTCTGAGCATTTTGTTACTTAATTTTCTGACAACACCAAACTCACAGATCATAAAAAACCAGATATAAGTACAAAATAATGAATATATTAAAGATAAAAATAATTCACGGCAGTCATAGCTCCAAGACTACCATTCAGTTTGTTTTGATACCATCTGAATGTTTTGAAATTGGTTTAGGAATAAGAAGCCCAGCTTTTTGTGTCTTACTGAATTCACAAGTACTTTGGAATCAGCAAAATGTGTCAACAAAATAAATTACTCTGATGTAGATTGTTTGCATTTCTGCCATAACAGTATTATCAATATGGTATGCATGCAACTGAAATACAGAGAGATTATCAGCAGTTTCACCTTCCCTCGTTGACAGCAAAGAGAGACTCTTGGTACATGAGCTTATCTTACAACTTCAGAGACATTAGAAAAGAAACCTACTTAATCCTTTTTCAGGATAATTATCTAGTATCTCTGGTTTTGTAGGGATTCAAGTTTTGATGATTGACTTAAAAAAGCTATGTATGTGTAGGAAGAATTTTTAAAAATTAACATTTTAAGGGACATTTTCATTTTGAGGAAATAAATTAGATTTTTGATATCTGCTTGATGACTTAGGATGTGCCATAGGTTTGGTAAATCACACTTGCTGTCTTTTTAACTAAACCCACCTTGTAGTGTTTTTTCCTGGGAAAAGATGGTTATCTTGCCGTAGAAGCACATTAAAATCAGTGAGGCCGTGGGTGCATGTATCTGTCAGTGGGAGATCAGTTTGCGTAATCAGGGCCTGATGAGTCAGTGGTAGTGGAGAATCTGTGTTGTTACTTACCTGAGCAATAGGGAAGAGAACAGGGAAGAGAACGGTAACTGCAGCGTATGGAGCATGTGCACATATTGCACTTTGAGTGGGAATTTGTAAAAAGCATTTAACAGTTTTCAGTAGAGTTTTGGTTTCATCTGACAACATGTCACCCTTCTAGAGGATCTTAAAAAGGCCGAAATTCCTTATTTTTGTGGGTTTTATGCTTGTTCGCTTTTCACAAAGCAGTCATGATCATGAGTGTGAAGTACAAGCATGGTTTTGTACTGAATTCTATTCTGAAATCAACTTCAAAGCTTGTATCTTAAACACAAGGAAGATGTGTACATTTGCAGGAGCTACTTGATTTTTAGCATCACTGTATATATGAGAAATAAGCCTTTATTTTAACTTTGAAACCCAGATTTCCAAGACTAAACTGGTTCAGCTTCATAAGAAATTAATCAGAATTTTTAATATATAAATATACATACCTATATGCATATGTGTATGTGTATATGCACACACAGGTGCCAGCTATTACATTTTACACTGTAAAATTAACAACAAGCAAAAATTTAAAGGAGTCTCATTGTCTGTTACAAATTGAAACAACTCTTCTCTTTCCTTCTTCATGTTTACATATGGAAACCCTCTCTACCTTTTATCACACTTCTTAATTTTAAAGTTTATTCATTTTATTAAATCAGATTTTTCTCTTTCTAATTTTTTGCTCTCTTCATACAAATGTATTTCTTAACTGGACATTCACCACTTCTTTTTCATATTTTATTGCTTTATTAATGAGGTTTCAGAGTCTTGGATTTGTGCTTTTAAGCTAGGTAACTAAGTGGTTCTTAGTACTTGTACTCCACCAACCAGTGTTCCATGGTTTGCAAAAGTGATGATACAAAAGTATGTGAAGTATTTGGAGGTGGGGGGAGGGGTGTTAGAGACAGTTCTAATGTTTTTGAAAGATTAATAGCATTATTATTCCTTTGCTAGTCATCCTGGAGGTTGTCAGCCCTCCAGCCTCTGAGAAGTACATGGTAAGAAGTTTTTGTTACAAGAGTTTTAATGAGGTTACTATTACATCCCCTCCAAAAAATGCATGTACCTGTATCAGTTTTCAAGATGGGAAAAATTAATTATGAAGTGGAGAGACAACTCTCTCAGGACAGCATGGTATGTTGGTAAGAAAAGGACAGTCCTCAGCTGTACCCAGCAGATGGCATTTTTCCCCCTTATAACAACTACATATTTTCAAAGCTATAATCTTTGGCTATTTTCACACTTAAAGCCTTTTCTTCACAAAGTATTAAAAGATTGCACTGTGAGGAAATATTTATCAGTGGATTATAAATTAAATATAATTTGTATATCTCTAATTATAGGGTAGAGAAGACTGGAATGAAAAGAGTGAAACAGGATAGTGAATTTGATTATTTTATTTTTTTCCCCTCTCACTGGGAAAATGTCAAAACCATCATTTCACACAGATGTTTATAAAAGCACTTCACTCTTTTGGTGAATGTTAAAGCATCAAATATCAAATTCTCAGGGCTTTAGTCTTTTTTCCTCAGGAATACAGAATTCTGTTTGAAGGTAGATATTCAGTGGCAGGAGATCTCTGGATTTGTGGAATAGATTAAGACAGATAGTTTCACAAGTGAATTGGATATCTCCTAATGAAGGCTCTGAACTATTACCTCCCTTTCAGAAGGACAATTTTCCTATGGACACTGTTAACTCTTCTCAACTAAGTATCAGTAATATTCTGACTTCTAATTTGTAATTAAAATGATCTGAACACAGTTCTAACTCAGGACTTACTGTTGATCATCCTGGTCTCGAATTCAGGAAGAGAAGCAGAAATTACTTAAGTCCTACTGAGCAGGATGTTTGTACTTGGTTTATGCACAATGCTCACTTTTTAAAAGATCTTCACACATTGTGTGTTAAGAAAATTGTGTTTCAAAAGTGAATTCTGTATCATGATAAACTGGAATAATGTTTTGGTTTTAGGACATGCATTGGTATGGCATGCAAATGCTTTCTTCCAGCTAAAACAGGCCATAAATACAGCTTGTTTTAACAGGAGAAGTATTAAGCTTTAGTTATTTGAATTATGTCACCAAAACAAAATGTTCAAAACTGGTCATTTTTCTCTTTTGCTCAGGCATTTAATAAGATATGATTAATGGTTTCTGCGTTGTGATAGTTTCTCTGTTGTTTACTTTAGTTTTGCTCTCATATTAAAAATAAGAGGAAGCTATTACACACCTTAATTTTTTCATGTATCATATGCCAATTGTTTCTTTGTAATATTCAGATACATGCAGTATGAAGGAATTTTGCATGTGTTTTCTGAAGATGATATCCTGCCTTTTTCAGACATGAAATTAAGATTTTTTTGATGTTGTTTGGCTGGCAAATTGTGTGGTTTGATAGAACCTCTATGGGCCAAAGGCGGGCCTGTGTCCAGACTGTGGCAAGAGGAGGGGCCATTGTTTTTCACTTATAAAACACTTTGAGTGAAGGTAAACTGATCCCACGTATTTAAAGCATGGTATAACCTGCACCAGTTACTTAAAAACTTGACAAGTTTACTGGACAAGCCTGAGGAAGAGCCATGAACCCTATTGACTGCAGAAAATAGGGCACTGTCTGTTCTGCTGCTTTCCGTATAGACTGAGGGTCATTCATTTCCCAAAGGATTTTGTACAGCATTTGGTCCAAAAGTATTTGTTGCTGAAAGCTGAGTTATGAAACTGATGACTCTTCTAAAATGAAAGTTTCGTGCAGGAAGATTTTTAAACAGTCTAGAAATGCATAGCATAAAGATGCTATAGATGGAGACTTTGCAGAGTTGGTTCTCTTTTGTGGGTTTTTTTTTTGGGGGGGGGGGGTGTTTTGGTTTGGGTTTTTTTTTTTTTTTAACCAGGTTATTATATAAACAGTGTGATCTGGTTATGTACCGTTGTTTAATGATACGTCTTCTTGTTAAGAAGGCATACCTCTGTTATTGCTCAACTTGAATTATTCCTTTAATTCACTAAATTTGACTTCGTACAAATTTCTTGCAAGACAAAGCATAGAAGATGTTTCTGAGAGAAGGGCAAAAAAGATATGGTAATTATTTAAAGCTAATTCCTATGATGTAATAGCTCCAGAATCACATACTTTTCTTTTTTTTTTTTAGCTTTAAAAAAATCAAATGTGTTTCTGAATTCTAAAACAGCAACTCTGTCAACAGAGAAGCTGGTGGCAATTTTGTTTGGTTGCTTTTGACAAAGCCTCATCCTCAAGTTTAATTATTAAGAGGACCTGAAAAGACAGAAATACAGAAGTTGTGGAATGGTATTAGCAGTGGGAAAGGTGAGTGGCAAGAAGCAGCAGGGTGGAGGAAACCTAATTCCAGTGAACTTCCTCATTTTAGGTAATCTGTTATTTATTTGTTGGTACCTATGGTAGCTTTCTACTCAAGTTTGATGTAAGTAAACAAAACTAACAATAAAAACACCCCAATCCCCATAACTCTGAGTTTCTGCAGATACCAACCAGTTTTCTCTATAAGGCAAGACCAGTGATAAACTTAGATAAAGATGGGTTTATTGAAAGTGGAGAAAGTGTAATGTATACTAAAGGAAATAGCCATCATTTCAACTGCAGTACAGACAGACTAACTTGGATTTACAGAACTGCTGGGATATTGGGACAGTTGCAGAAAATATGCTTGGTACATACACATGGTAATATACATGGTAATGTGTACAAGCTTAAGAAAGTTGATAGTTGCAAAATTATTTCTTACCCACAAGCTCTTGAATGTAAGACTCACTCTTTCCCCCCTCAGGCTATTTTAGCCTGGACATCTTCATAACAATTTAATGAACAAGAATTCTCTAGCTTCTCCAAAAACCCATCTTCTTGCATTCCAGTCCTAAGGAAAACAATTTAATTTTTCTTTCTCTTAGTTTTCAAATGTCAAATACAATAATTATATTCTGTCTTAGCTTTGAGTGATTTATATCTGAATGGAATGCGTGTTTGCTCTCTGATAATAAATTTTCAAGATGATGTTGAAAGAAGCTTCAAAGAAGGAGAGGTACACATTTCTCTGAAGGACCAATTGAAACTTGATTTTGCAGTATTTCTATTAGCTGATGTCTGATTGATATTCTTTCACTACTTCAGGAATGTGTTTGCATATAATGTTAATTTAGAGTTAATTATTTTTCTGTGCATTTTAAATCGATCATGATTAAGACTTCTTCCAGTGTAAATGCCAGGTGTGAAAAATTAAAGCAATATTCTGAATTTGAAATCAAATATTTAGACCAAAAAAAAATTGAATTGCAGGAACAGTCAGTGTAATCCCATTGTCACTAATCTGTGCATATAAAATGTAGCAGAGGAATGTCCAAAAGAAATGAAATTCTTCCACAAAGAGTTGACCTCGGGCTGGACTAGGGTAGAGCACAGAACAGAGCACAGATCTGTAGTAGCTGAGTAAAGAGAATAACTTCAACCACTCCTAAATTGCACTTCTTTTAAGAAATAAGAGACATAAGAAGATACGAGACACTCAGCTCTTAGGTTTCCTAGCCCATATTAAACTTGACAGCTGGGATGTGTTAAAATGTAGGTTTCCCATCATTTATTACAGTAATATGTGCTCTACCAGTCTGCCCTTTTCTCTCTTCTATGTCTTCTCATTAACTGTGTCACTGTTCCCACACAGATTCAATTTTGTGTTCCTTCTGAAGTTTTATTCATTTTCCTTTACTTCTCTCACCCATATTTGCATGTGAATCTTCAGGGTTGGTTTCCCAGTAAAGGTGATTATTTTTTTTTTTTCTATCACTACTCCAAAATGATTAAAGTCCTGGTTAAAATGCATAGAATTTCCGTGAAATAGCTGAAATTTCATTCCTGCATGCCAATTGATAAGTTTTTCTCTTTGATGATCTGAAGATGTAGCTGGTATATAGGAAAAGGCAATTGCTTATATTTTGTTATACTTATCATAGATATATTAAAAATAGCCAAATTTCTGCACTTCAAAGTCTTTCTCATTCTTGAGACTAACTTGCGTGCTCCATCCTTGTTTTTTCTGGATGTATTGCTTAGGCTAAGAAAACATACTACTTTTTCTTAGAGACTTTGTCCTACCTTAAATCAAACCTGAATGAAGTTCACAATTTTTACAATGAACAGTACAATTTTTTTTTTTTCTGTAATACCAGTATTTACTTGCAGTTAACTGTATTACTTTAAAATGCTTATTATCCGTACAGGTACCTTACAAAACCACTATGAGGATTTTGGAAAACCAAAATATACTGAACCATGTTGCACTAATATTTTAAGGAAGCTTTTTTTAGCAAAGGTTAATTATAGTCCAAGAGGACATGCAAAATTGCTTGGAGTAAAAAATGATGTCTTGGAGGCATACTGCAAAATAGAAAAACGCCCCTGCTTTACTGTACATTTGTTAATTATTAACTTAATAATTTACATTACATAGATCTTCTCAGAAAGAGGTGAAAGAAGAGACAAAGCAGGTCATCCTGATACCAGCTAAATCAGTGGTTATCAGCCAGGGTCTGGAAGTAACCAATTTCTTGTCCTGTTCAGTTTGCATTTAATCATAATTGCTCTTTCACTTGCGCCCTACATAATAAAAATTAATCATTCAGTACAGTAAATTAAAAGATGCTCTCTTTCTGTAATAATAATAGAGAACCTTTAGTAAAGAATTCAATTATTTTTCTCCCACAGCTTATAGAAAAGATACATTTCTGCAAGTTGCTTATCACACAGACTTCCGCTTATTTGACTTTTTAGAGAGTGTGTCACAAAATGGAATAATAATTTTAAATAAACTCTAAAAAGCTGGCATTGGAAAAGGTCTTCTTGGGGCGTGAACTCCAGTGTGACCATGTGCCAAGTGCCTGGGAAGGAGGGAGCCAGGCTAGTGCCCTGTGTGGGTTTGGTAGCTGCCTCAGGTTTAAACTGGAGTGGAGATCATGGCTGCTCAGGAGAAACTGAAACAGTAGTTGTGAACCTTGGAGGGGAGTGTGTGGAGCAGAGGCATCCCAGAAGGGTTTTTTTTTTGTTCCTAGTTCTCTCTGCCTTCCATTTCTAAGGATTGTACAAGCTACCATCATCCCAGTGCATTCCCACTCCCCTCCTGGTGGCTCTGATACAAGTATGCCTCCCCTGTAAATTTGGGAGTTGGGATAAAAGATCAGAGAAAGGAGAAGGGGGAGGGGTGGAATGTATTGAAGAGACATAACCATCTTTAAAAGTCTGCAGAAAACACAACCAAGGAGCAGCTGAACATTAAAGTGAGAAATAAAGGAAAGACAGAGAAATGGATAGAGGGGTTACTGGAGGAGATGTGGCACTTCTGAAATGAAGCATAGCACCCTGATACAGAGCAGTGATTTTCCTTACAGAGAAGGGAGCCTTATGGGTCAGGATACATTTTTATTTTTTTTTTCAGCAGAGTAACACACTAAAAACACAAGGCAGCTCTCCTGCAAATGTCTTGTAGATTACGGATGCAATAATGAGTATCACAGTGTTGTTAGTTGATATTACAAGATAATAGTCCTTTATTTTGTCACACCCAGGAAGATTGCATTTCTTAATACTTCAGAATGTGGAATACTACATTTATGTCTCTTATTACCTGAAGAATTTCTATAAAAGATACTTCATTTACAAGTTTGTGTATGACTATGCCGAGGGATTTGATTTTACAATTGGCGGAGGAACTAAATCTTGCGCCATCCGTAAAGGTTTCAGTAATGAGCTTGAAGCACTCAGTAGAGTTCACGAAGTCTCTGACAGCCTTCCTACCTTATTTTGGGTGGTAGATTTGTTTGGAGCAGATGGCTGTTTGAGCATTCTGCTGGTGGCACTTGGGTCTGGATAGAGTGGCAGCTGGGTCCATACCCTAGATTCCAAACAAACAATTCATTGTTCATTACAGGCTTCACCTTGGGATTGCAATCTGCATAGTCCCCCATGAATGCATACCTAAATGGTTTGTACTGTAATTTAATAATTTTTCTGGTTATGCATGATTAATTAATAAAGTATTTATTTTGAATAAATGATTAAAGTGGTGTGGAGAAACAGGAAGAAAAAGAAATCAATTGGAGTGGTCTGGCTGTGTGCATACATATGGCTAAGGGTGCTCTTCCCCATGGGGGATCTTTAAAAAGAAGATGGGAATTTTCATACTGATTTTATGTCTGGTCAGTGTAGACAGATGAATTTGGTATTCTCTGTTTTATTTTAAGGGGAAATTTTTAGTCTTCTAGATGTTTTTATTATGCACATGCAAGTCCAATATCTGTTTCGCTTGCACACGAGAGCAGCATCTATAAGCTCCAGTTTAATTATGTGTTTTGTGTTTAAATATTTATCATATTTGAATTCTCACTCAATTGGGCTAATTCAATGACTGCTTGTTCTTTTGTTACAAGAATTAAATACAGATCACCTGGTCAGTCTTTGGTTTGCCCTGCATTGTGAAAAGGATACTATTACCAACTGCTTTCAGGGTACCAGTGAGGTCTTGCTACCACTGGTGTGGCATGCAGGGCACTGGGAAAACCAGAAAACTGTTGGAGCATCTGTGCTGTCAAGTGAAGGACAGAATGGGGGAAATTGCAGCCAGATGAGATCAACTCATCATAACTTCCCTGCCAGTTCTTTGTCACGGTTTTTCAGTAGTAACAACATGTTAAAATTGCAGAATATTCAAATTTCCAGCTCTGCTCCTATGATTTTAGAATAGTTGTGCAGGACAAAAGTCTGGAGGGTGGGGATTTTTAACGGGTTGGATTTTTTTGAGTTTTTTTTTGGTTTTNGGATGCTAAAGATGATAAGAAAACTGAAGGGTAAAATGAACATTTTTTTTTTGTTTGGTTTTGTTTGGTCGTTTGTGTGTGTGTGTGTGGTTTTTTTGGTTGGTTTTCTTGTTTGTGGTTTTTTTTTTTTTTGTGTGTGTGTGTTTTGTTTTGTTTTGTTTGTTTTTTCTTAGGAAGACCAAGAACAAAGGAATGACAAAATTTCACATGGAAAGAAGATTCAGTGAGCTTTGAAGTCAACCTAAATGTTAGGAAATAATAGAGTTCTAGTTGACAGGCTTATTCACATTATGATACATCCGTTAGTTAAGTGGTTAAGTACCTTTCCCTCATTCATACACAAAAGAGCACGCATCATTCACTTCAGAGGAAAGTAATGCTGAGGTGGTATGAGTGATACTAAATACAACATCAGCTTCCTTTCAAAGTGATGAACTTTGTAATCTGGCTAAAGTTGCCAGCCATTGCTTCATAACTTGCTTCATCAGCAGACTTTCTCAGTTCATGACTTTTTCTGATTACTAATAAATATATTAAACAGTCTGTTATATAAATTGAGTAGTCACTTGGCCTTTGCCAAGATGGAAACTGACCATTTATTCTGCCTGTCCAATCTCAAGCAGGATTTGGTCCATAACAATAAGAAATGTCTTCCGTATAAAAGTACTTACTGCCTAGTTTTATGGGGTTTGAAAACAAATTACTGAGGAATAAGACTGTAACAGACGCCTTTTGGCAGTCTGAATCGATTATGTCAGTGTGCTGCCTCTCCCATCCCCCTTTACTTTTCAAGAACTCTTTCATTAAAATGATCAAAAGAGAGGCAGATGCAGCCACAGTGTGAGTGCAGGGGATGTGCAACCTCCTGAGTAGCACTGCCATGTGTGGCCAAGGTAGGCATGCTGAACAATGCTGTGCTAAAGGGTAGGGCTCTGGGAAGTTTGCAGAAAATACCCTATTTCTGTGTGTGAGATTGACTTGGATTTTTTTAAAATAGCAATTCAGACCCTCCATATTAAGAAATGTGAGAAATCTTGAGTATTGTGCATCAGGATTTGGTGATTTATTTCATCTTAATTATCAATATAACTCCAGAGCTTTCCTTTTAGTACCTCCTTTTTCTGCAGAGATTTCATTTTGGTGACTAAAAAACCCTATGTTCCTGACTAGATGCTTTTTTTTTTTTTTTTCTGGTGGGTGCAAACAAATCCACTACCTTTTCTTCAGTCTCCCTGTCTTTCTTGGTTGTTTCCTGTATTTCCACATGATCAAGTGATTCAGCTGAACAATTTTTTTACCAGTTTTCTACTGACTATGCTTGAGATTTTTTTTTTCATTATCTCATTTATTTCTTCTATATCTTACTTGTTGTTAGAAATCTATTTTGCCTAAATAGCTCTTGAAACACTGAAAATGTCTTTGTTTTGACTTTAAAATATCTGTAATGAGACTTTGTATTTTATTGAAATCTCATGATACAAAGCTTCACATTGTGGTATCAATTCTTCACTTAATTCTGGTAGTTGAATTTGCTGGTATTGTGGTGTCTGTTATATTTTAAAAGATGGCCAAGGTGAAAGGACCCTATGGGGTCGTAGACTAGAATGTGGATTTATGGCATTCCAGTGAGGCCACTGCAGAGCTGTGTGAGTGCTCTCGCTTTGTGATACATGGATAAATCTGAGCAGACTTGCATCACAGCCAGTGTCAGGCAGATCTTTCAGCAAATTGGGAATAGTCCCTAACTCCTGTCCTATATTTCAGTGAGATGAAAGGGATGATATTCAGAAAGAAAAATTGATGTTTACGATCAGAAATAGATTCTAATAGTGAAATCTCTTGAACTACGTAATAACCTCCCAAAGGAAAAGGCAAGCAGCCTCATTTTCCAGATAATTTATGACCAGCCTGGCCAAATTGCTCATTATACTACAGGGAATAATATTCCATTGGTGGAGGAATGGGCATGATTATTTAATAGGTACTTTTTGTTTCTAGTTAGTTTTCCTTTCTATTTTTTATGGATAGGTTATATGTAAATGTAGTCAAAATGCTTCTTTATGTTAGTTGCCTGTAAAACAAAGCCAAACATGCTTTGGACAAACATTAAAATATTATCAGCACTAGACATAAATGCAGCAAACAAAAAGAAGTGCTGTTTGGAAACATCCGATACTGTGGTTTTATTTATCAAGTGCACAAATGTGATTTGAAAAAATCTCCCAGTCTCTAGGAAAGTGTTTGTGTATAAGCACTCTCACCATCCCACTCCCCTCCACCCCCAAAAAAACTACCCCACCACAGCCAAACACTTTTTCAAAAACTGATGCAAATTAAACCCTCCTAATTGAAAGTAAACCTTTGTATTTGTCAGTTTATTCTTTTTGGTGGTCTAGAATCACTTGCAGATCATTACCTCAGATATGAGGTCATTTCAGTTTGTAGTTTCAGTCCCTCTAAGTGTAATTTTTATTTCATTTGGTATATAAGAGTGGTGACATTGTTCAGTGGAAGTATGTCTTTCAGGGATCAGTTACTGCCAAGATTCCCATTATCAATAGTCAGTGACAGATAGTGATTTACTGTAGGGAGTGAGGTGGTGCAGTGAAGCCTTTCAAGTACCACACATAAGAGCTCGAAGGGCAATTAGCACATAACATTGATATTGTTGCCTGAGTTGCATGTGCTTGAAAGCATTATGCTTATTAATATGAAAAATGGCACACGCTATTGTAGGACTGTTGTGGGAGGGCTGAGGGTGTTAAATTCAAGTCTGTAGTTTGTGCTACCCACTGCGTTTTTCCCTGGGAATATTGTTTGGAATACACTTTTATGTTAATTGCAGACATTGTTATCTTGGCTTGGACTATTCTGCAGATTTGGAATTCATGGAATGAAAGAGGTTTACTTAACATTTCTGGGGGGGTTATTTCTTGTACAGATGAATTTAGCATTATAAACACTTTATAATCTCTTTTTTTGCACTTTAATGTATTCCTTCCCAACATTCTCCCCCTTGTGTTCTATTCCATGGTTTTTTGCATTTTTACTATGTAAGCAGCAGTGCATAATATCTCTTTCAGTCCCCTCATAACTTTTTTCAGTTTGTGCTCTAATTCGAGGAAAAATGTCCTAAATCAGATATACAGTCTGTTTACTTACTCCTTACCACGATTATACTAGAATAGCTTATATTTGTCCAAAAAAAGTTTTCTTGCATGAATGATGAGTAACAATTTTTGTTAGAATATTTTCATAGCCCAAGCAGCTGGTTTGGTAAATGCACTGTGGAAAGCAGGAGACAGCTCTTCTGTCTCACCTGTGAAGCTCCTGTGTTGCCACTGTCTTGTTCTGCATACACTGCTTCTGTGAAACTGTTAAGTTCTTGACTCTCTATACTTCTAGAAAGAGACGAAATGCATGTTGTTTGCAGACCATATATACATGCCAGTTTAAATTTACAAGCACTGTTATTAGCCTTTTTTGGAACTTATATTGGATTCTTTTATATATTTAAAAATATTTCATAATACCTTGTGTAGTATTTTCACTATGTTATTCTTGCAATAGTCAGTGAATTACATTAATGAAATAATTAATGATCTTTAAAAAAAATACAGTAAGTTAATTCTTTTGACCCTAACATAATTTTTCATAATTCTCTGTTTATGCTTTTCTGATTTTCTTCTTGTTTTTATATTCCTAGAAAATACACATTAGTTTTAAACCAATAGGAAATTATTATCATAAGCTAGAAGCAGAATATAATTGGAATGTCACTGTAGTAGAATTCAAGAGATTCTTGAAAAAACTCCTTAGTAAGCTGCTTCTCTTTCTATAGTTATGATATTGCAGCACAGTGTAGTTTTCCCTCCCAGTTTAAGTAAACACAGGATAAAGGCAGAATATTTATTATGTTTGTAAAAGGACATCAGCTTCATCACATGATTATGGTGTCCTTTCAGCTGTATTTTGTGCTGGGGTCATCATGTGCAATTATGACATAGTGGAATAATTTCTGTGCACAATTGAATACAAATTTTATAACATTATGTATGAAAGTTATCTTTATCCTCAAAGCTACCCATGAAGAACATTCAAGCAGTGTTTGAAAATACATTTACTTAACTTACAAAAGTGTTACTTCTGTTGTCAGGGCTGTTGTTCATCTGTGTTCATGAATTCTAACAGTCATTTCTGCCCAAAATGTGCAAATGCACCCGGAGTGATTTTCAGAGACAGTTAAAAGCACATACAGAGCATATTGGTATAGTCTTTGTATATGCTTATCACACAAAAGATACTTTTAAAAATTAAACATAAAAACATTTGCAACTAATATTAATCCCCAATATATAGCTATTTTAAATATGGGAGTATAGACTATGAGTGTGGTCACAGAGATTTTTCTAAAATTTTATTTTGACTCTCTAATTTAGCTTCAAGACAGGATGTGTTGCATTTTTGGCCTTTATCAACCATGGATTGTACACTATGGTGTTCTTAGCAATAAAGATGCAGATGTGCAGAAAGGTCAATAACCCCACTGAGTGTCAGGATGTTTTTTTCCTTCAATTTTGCTTCACAACTATTCCAGTCTTGGCACACATCTTCTCAGGATTGAAATTTTTTCACTACCAACCTCTATGCAGAGTGCAAACCTGCCCACAGCATGTGAAGGATGAAGTTGTTACATCAGTTCCCAGTGCCAGTGTAGCTGCTTTTTGCTGCTTTTGACTGTAAAGTGGAAGTAATCCATGTATTTTAATCCCTTTAGCTCATCATCTCATTAGTGAAATTCCTCTTTAATCATTTCTGATAGAGTGAGATCCCTCCAAACAGACACCAAGGATGTTTCAGGTATCAATCTACTGTTCATATGAACCAGAAAAAAACCTGCCTGATCTGGAGAGAGTTCTTTCAGATAAGAGAACAGACCACAGCAGAAGCTGCCTCTCATTCTATACAGAATGCAGTCAATTCCATCCACGTTACCATTACAAGTAGAGACAGACACGCACAGTATCAAGATGAGTTTTGGAAGTTTCTGCAAATTTGTATGCCCTCAAATACCTTTGTGGTTATAAAGTACAATGTCACCCTTTGACAGCACAAATGACACGAACTCTAGATTAGCAGGCTGAAATATCTGACTCCAATTTATTTCCAGGTGTTGTCTCCCTTTTATGCTATTTTACACAGACCAATTGATTGGTGAAACAAAGGCAAACCCTTTCAATCACATTGGTCAAACCAGAGGGACATCAAGAAAGTCTCTCCTTGGGAAAGAATGTACCGTATACGAAAACATTTGTCCTGTTTACAGAAAATTCCATGGGAAAGGAATTTCAGAGTCCAAAACACGTCTCAGGCTAGAGACCAGGGCTACAGTACAACAGTGAAGTTTTATTACATCCAACAAAGCTTTGGTGGTGGCAGGCTATAGCACTTACCAAGCTCCTAAAAACAAACACAAGCTTATCTAGAATGAAACTCATCTATGGTCAGGTGCTCTGGTGGTTGCAGGAGCCGATGAATCAGGCAACCATCAAGAATAAACCAGAAATAGAGTATGAAACTGCTTGACTTATGTGGAGCAATGAACTGCTCTTCAAACATAATGTTTGTTAAGTTTTAGGATTGCCTAATAAAATACTGCAAATATTTTTGCATGCATATATGGTCTACAAAACAAACTGATAAATTGTCATCAGTTCTAAATTTTGTGAGTGCTTTTTGTTGAAATGTAAGGAAGAAGTTGAATGTTCTGCTTCCTAGTGAGTAACTGAAGCATTGCTGTGAACAGCTCTGTGCCCACCGCTGCCTATTGCAGGGCAACTTTCTTCCTGAAAAACCAGACACCCCAAGCCATATGCTTGTTCACTGGTCATCATTTTCCTTCTACACATTTCACCTTTCTGCTGCCAATTACCTCTTTTCAGCCCTTCGGCTGCACACCCTGTGGTTTTCACTCCATACTCCCTGCTTCCCAAGCCTATCTTACTTCTGTGCTGTTGGCTAGAGTGCAAGCCTGTCTGTCCCTGCACAATGTGTCACCAGTCTTGCACCCACCAGAGCAAGCACAGGAGCTGCTGCTTCGCACAGGAGCAAATTACTGCGTTCAGCTAATCAGCAGTAACTTGCTCCTGTGAGAGGTAGCGGCTCCTGGCTCCTCCCTGCACCTTTATTTCTCTGCATGCTCCTTACTGGAAGCCTCCTTCCATAATCTGCACAGCAGCACTAGGTAGCCTAGAGGGAAACTCAGTACTGCTTTGTGTATGAACCACTCAGAAGTTAATGTGTTCAGCTCTAGTTTGGGTGGCCCCGTTTGATAACCTGAGTGGATTTTCAAGGCAGCTTTCAAATCTGAAGGGGTGGGCATTTGGGGTTCAGATTAAGCTGTAATGTGTTCTCAAGGCACACCTCCCAACAAGACATGAAGGAACTCTTTGGCATCTGCTTTTCTGCTTTCACAAAATACTACTTAATGGCTGAAGTATTGGTGGCTTGGTGAGCAGTGCCTGAATATTTGCCAGTATTATCTTGAAATCACAGAATGGTTTGGGTTGGAAGGGACCTTCAAGATGATAAAGTTCTAACCCTCTGCCATGGGTAGAGACACTCCCCACTAGACTAGGTGGCTCAAAACCCTATCCACCCTACTCTTGAACACATCAGGGATAGATTGCTTCTCTGAGCAACCTGTTCCAGTGTCTCAGCACTCTCGTAGGAATTTCTTCCTAATACCTAATCTAAACTTGTCTTGTTTCACTTAAAAGCCATTCCCCTATGTCCTTTCAGTACAGGCCCTTCTAAAAAGTTCTTCTCCAGGTCTGTTATTGCCCTCCCCTATAGGTACTGAAAGGGTAATTTGCCCTCATCTTAACATGTGAGTTAGAAATAGACTGTGTGTGAAGAAGAGGAAATGATCTTTGAAACATGCTGCCCTCATTAGGTCCATAGCCAAGGGTCACTCTGCTTCCCATGGTCAAAGGCAAATAGGAAGGAGGCAATGGTACTGGGAATGTCCCAGCCCCCAAACAAGGTCAGCGATGCTCAGGGAGGATGAACTCTCTTCTGCTGCTCCCATTCTTTAATCCTTTAGTCTTCTCCAGCCCAGAGCTCTACCCCAGTGCTTTCCAACCCACAGGGCTGCTTTTTCACTCCTTTATATCTTTCTCATCCGTTTTGTTCTATATCCCCTGCTGTCCCACAGTGCCTTACTCCAAGTTTCAGTGCCTTACTCCTAAATTTCCTTTTACCCAAATTCTTAGTCCTGTCCTGTGTTTATTTGCATTAACCACTGTTATGTCACTGTTGCTACCACACTTTTTGGATTACCTGGCCTGACCATGCTTATGGTCAACTTCCCCCACAAACAGCAGTGCCTGGCTCTTGCAGCTTGGATTTTGAAGACAATGTGTACATTTATATCCCAGAGAAGACCAAATCTAGGGAAATTTAGTGATAACTATCTAGCAGCATTTTTTTGCTGGGAGGCAATTTTTTGGAAAGCATTTTTTTGGTACTTTAAGACCAAAATGGTTTGTTCTGACACTTTTGGGGTTTTGATGTAATTTGAATTGAAATATAACTACATCCCTAACTGGCGTGTTGGGCTAGAAGTCTGCTCATTTGGGTGTATACGAGAGAAAAGCATGGAGTGTCATGTTATGTATGGCACATGTCAAAGAATTTAAGCACATCTTAAAGAACTTTAAGCACATCTTAGAGAACTACTATTTCTTTGAGTCATGTTTCTTTTTTTCAATGTGCAGAGAAAAAGGGAATTATATGGATAATGTATTGAAAAGGAGAGACTACAAATAAAATATATGACAGTCTATAAGCTAGGCAGCTTTGTATATTGCTAAATATTCTTAAATAAAAAGGAATATATATTGAAGCACCACTAAGCATTTGTATTTTTTATGATTGTTTCTCCTAAGTTTAAGGTAATTATTTGAAGTGAAATTCAAAGGTAATCATTGTACTGTGAAACTATCATCACTGTTTCATAGCCTGGTATCAATTTTGGTCAACTACAAGTGATGTCCAACTTTTATCAGGGTTTGGTGTTGAGTACTGTTGATGCTGTTTTAAGAACAGAACTGTGCAATTGTTAAACTAAGTAAGAAATAGAAGACTGTCATTTAAAAGATAGCATTGGCATATAAGTGCTTATAACCAAACTTGCTTACCATTGGGAAGTCTTCAAAGGCAAAGGGTAATTTGTTGAGAGTGTTAGGAGAGAATATCTGCATCAGTTTGGACACATTAATGCCTATAATACAAATTTTAGGTACTTAAAAGTACATTTTGATATTGTGGTAAAAAACGCCAAAACCAGCTATGTATAGTTTGAACTTTCAGACTGGTGGGAGGTACATCTAAATGTCATTTAGAGGTCAGTTGTGCTGAGTTTCTGTGGGTGAGGTGGAGTTTGGCACATACTCCTCTGTCTTGTCCCTCTCCTCAATGGCACAGGCTTTTTGGTACTGCCACTGGTGGCTGGTGAGGAGATGGTAGCACTCTTACGGTAGCTTGGCTTATTCAGAACCTCAGTGGTGATTCTTGTCACAGTGTGCTTTCCCCCCCAGGCTCTTCTGTGTGAGCTCAGCCTCTGAAATACATAAGAGATTGTTGTTAGGGACTACCGGAGCCGCGGAAGACATGCCTCATCTGTATGGTCAGCAGGTCTCAGTTTATTTGCTTACTGTTTACACTTATATAGCATTCTTTAATTGGTTCATGCATATTGCAAAATCCAAGCTCATGATAGGTTCGCTCTTAACTAGCTTATACATATTGCAAAAGCTGAGCTCATGATTGGCTCTTCTACATTTGTATACCCTTCTTTGTGTGGTCAACCTTGTAGTTATCTACTTTGTTGCCATTCTATGTGATCAACATCTTTCCATCCCTGTTAGCTGCACGTCTCCAAGCCACCTGCAAGGCCAGTGCTGACTTTTGCAGGCTTAGGCTTTCAATGGTTCTATTGATTCGAGGCCTTTCTCTTTTAACCATTGTTCAGTTAGACTCTCCACAAGAGATTATGTTCATAAGAAAGACTCAGAGTAAAAGAGCTTATACTAGTGCTGAGATTGGGTATGTTTTTAATTGCTCAGACCATTTAGGGGCATAAACTCCAGATATTTCAGAACATTGAATTATGATCATATTGGGGTGCTCATTTCAACCTTCTTGAGTTCTTAAATGGAAACTGACTACATGTGGTAGTCAGTTGGTACAGAACACAATAAACTAGAGAAATATAGAATGCGACCTCTTATTTAAGGAAGGGAAAGCTACAAATAACTCACTTTCGTAAAAATTTTCCTAACATTGCTTTTTGAAGTGCCATGTGAGTACAAATAGAAAGTTGTAAGTAAAATACTTTTTAGCAGAGGCAGTGAAAGATGAATGAATAGTAATGTACTCAGCTTGTACTGTGTCAATATCAGACTTAATAAGGAAGCCAAGTCTTGCAGTTCATTTGGAGCGTAAATCAGTGATAGCACCTTAAAACTATATAGACAACTGGGCAGTCTCCTGGAAAGACCAGTCTTAAGATTCCCTGGATGTTTATTACTTCTAACTAAACCAATCCTAAAGACTTCGATTTTTAATGGTCCTACATTTTTATCTGATGAAAGAAAATGTGAAGAATAACCACATGGGAATTATCACACTGAATGTCTTCTCTTTTAAAAAATCCCTTACTGGAAATACAGCTAGTGGATTATTTTGTTTTTCTTTTCTGTCTTATAAAAATTATGTGCAGTTCTTTGTAAGAATACTTTGTTGCTGAGAGGTGCCTCTCTGAAATATGTTGACCTACCTTGAATTCTTTTTGTAGCCTCTTTAAACCTTCTTTGCTAATTACTTCCCATATATTTCTTTCCATTTAGAAAACCATTAAATATTTTCTGATTTTGCTTTATAGCTTTAGGAGAAAGTTAGATCAATATGCTGGATTTTCCAGTTCCAGACACCTGAGTTCTGAATAAATTTGTCTTACTGTGACTGAAAATGAGCTCGATATGCTTATCCTGACTTACATATACTGCTGAACCATTGCATAACAGTACAAGTCTTCCTGATGGAGATTGGCACACTGATAGGGAAAGGGATGAACCCACTTGCCTGTCTGTTCTGTGGCTGATGTGGTCTGATCCTTATTGGTCTTTTCTTTCTTTGGGTTTCTGTCAGTGCATTGGAATATTTTCCATACCATATCTAATTACAGAAAGGTTTTTGAAGAGTGATAGTTCAGCACCTCTTCTTACTTAACTGTTTTGTATGTGTGAATGTTTTGACTTTGTAATTTTTTTGAGTTCCACCAATTCTCACTGTTGGTGAGCCAGTTTAAAACCATATAATATCATATTGTTGTGAGAACTGGGAAGAATCAAGATCATACTAAGGTATGTACGTTCTGTGGACTCAAAATCATTTACTGCCATTTAAGTTTCTATTTTCTTTTGTTTATGAAAATAGGCCTGGCAATGGCGAGAAATTAGTTGAAAATGACAGGTGACTTAGTTATAAAAAAATAAACTCAATATGAATTAAAAATGTGTGTGTGTGTGTATATATATATATTTATGTATGCTTAATAATGTGAGAAAGAGACACCTCAGTGTCATTGCTTAAGCTGAATGATGCCTACATTTGTACTTATTTCTGGCTATTTAATTTAATTCATATGTGGAGCCTTATTGCTAAAGGGAATGGGATGTAAAATTGAAAGAAAACATAAAAAAGCAAATGCTTAATGAAAACTTGAAGCTACTGAAGAGTATTATGGGTTTTCAATGTCCCTTTTAATCAAAACAGAAACTCTTTCCAGGATTTGTCATCAAAAAAGTTCTGATTATTATGAAGATCTGTATTTCAGCGCTATGCTTATGAGGCTCTAAACTGGAGGGAATGATTGCTGGGCCTTTGCTTAGCAAGGGGAACATTGTAATTATTCAGTCAGAACAGAACTCTGCTCTCCTGCCCTTTTTGCTGGCCAGTGATGTTCTTGTCAGCCTGTTCGCAACAGCAGTGCCCTAATGGTCCTCTGGAATCTGGAGTTTGTGTACTGATAGCATTGACTTGCACAGTACCTGCAGAAGTCAAACACTTTTCCAGAAGTATGGACAGGCATTTGGGACAACTTACTCAGTGTCCCTCTGGATCTCGGTGGTGTACACAACAACTTTATTAAGACTTAAAAAGAACAGTGAGCACAAGCTGTATCTGGGGCTCTTTTTATTTAGCAAATCATTAGGTGATATTACAGACATGCACTGTTATTTCTCTGCTTCTAGTGATGTAATTTTTGTATTACTCTGCATACTTTTATCTACTCTAGTCTGTTTTAACTCTTGGGCTTGCTGCTCTGAATGTCTGTGTTTATGATTCTTTTGTCGTGCTGTCTCTTTGTCTCTAATGGTCTCTAATAAATAAAAAAGGCACATACCTGCCATTCTTCCACGTTACTCAGTGGCATCCAAAACAAAGAAGCCTATGGAATGACTTTGTTGAAGACCTGCTTGCAACATAGACATGAATTACTGGTGTGCACCCATCTTTAATGCAAATCTTTCCTTTTTTATAGTAATTCAAACAGAATTGTGTGATCAGATTTGCAAGGGTAGCCCTCGCTGTCATGGTGAAGATTGTTGCCCTGCTAGGGGTTTGGTAACAATTACTGCAGATGCAGAAAAACTTGTGGATATAAAGTGATATCTTAAAAGATTCTTTTCATTTTTTAGGCTACTCACCCAGAATGTTGGTCTTCTTTATGTTGGAAACTTTGACAGACCTTTTGCACAAATTAAGGTATGATTAATAAGGTGGGGGGAGGGGGGCTACTTCAGCTTTTTCACTTCTGCATGATTTAGAGAACTTCAAGACTTCAAGTTATCAATATAGCTTAAGGAAAAACAATGGGAAGTAGTGCTGCTTTGGTTTTGTTTACCATATTCTGGGTTTGCTTTTGGTTTAATCTGCGCTCTTAACTTGTCAAAGAAGTTTAGTTTTTCCAATCATCTTTTCATTAATTTTGACTCTGGTTTAATTACCAGAAGGTTTTCTTGTCAGAGACATTTCAAAGCAAAGCTACTTTTGAAGCCCTTTAGTTCTTTAAGTGATCCTTGACAGGGAAGACACTGCAGTAAAAAGCACAGATTGTTTTCCCAGTATTATTAGATTTATTATGAAAGACTCATACAATTGCTGGAAAATAATTTGTCTTTTATATGACTTATTGGTTTTTTTTCTTCAATGGAACTATAATAGCTTCATGCTTTAATTGCCAGTTGCTAATTAGTTACTGCCATGTCACTTGCAAACAAAAATGTTTTACAAGAATATATGGACTGATTCTGATGAGTGCCATTGATATTTTCATTAGAACAAAGAGAGGGAGGCATTAGCATGTCAGCCATTACACTGCAATGTGGAAATGTGGTATCTGTTTTAGAATGCTGAAGTGTTCCCATGTCCTAGATGATACCTGTAATTATTACATATCCTGATCTCTTGGCTGTGTTGTTCTCTCCATCATGTGCGTATGCTTGTGCTTCAGAACTTTAAAAACCTTGTTTTTGTTTAACATCAAAATTAAGATTAATTTCTAAAACTCAGATGTGTTCCTTTGTCATCCCTAATTATGCTACTAAACAGTATTCCCAACTGTATCTAGCAAATACTTTTTATAATTTAAACCTTGGTACTGTATTAAAATTATTTTAAAATAAGAAATGCATGCATTTCATCTTCCTGTTTTCCTTTCTCTCATCTCTCCAGTTCCTACCTGTGTATTATTCAGTTTGGCCAATAATGTAACAATTAAAATTTTACTTGCATGAAACAGCTTGCTAGAAGTTTCTTCAAAAATAACCTTTGTATACTTTTGTTGATACCGCTTCAGACTAGTGCTTCTTTGAAAGCTTTATGAAAGTTAACTGTTCTGTTCTAAATGAGGCTGCGTTTCTGCCTCCTCCATCCACTTATAAGAATAATCAGTACCAAAAAGGGAGATTCTCCGCATGACTGGGAAGAGTATAAGTCCATTAGGTGAAAGTGAGAGAGAGGAGGTGAATACTCCACTTGTTTTCTGCTGCTTGCAGCCAGCAGTGGTACCCTTCCTAATACTTTGGGCCAGGTAGAGACTCTTCTGCTCACAGGATCCAGCTGCAGGACTGAGTGGCAGGCCACTTGCAAATGCTTAGGGAAAGAGGGCACTAACAGGATAAATACAAAGCATACAGACAGCTTCCTGCTATTTGCATGCAGGGTTTTCTCTGCTGGAAGTGATATCTGCATCCTGTTGCTTAATAGATTCAGTTGGACTTCCTTCCCTCAGTGTGCTTGAGGGTTTTTTCCACTAAATTTTCAACGTACAAAGCCATACATACTATCATCGTGAGTTAAGGTATTATTTTATATCTTTTAAGTCTATTGCCAAATTATTCTTTTTGGTTCAGCCTAGCCCTTATGTCGTCATTCTCTATTATGAGCAGTCATTCTCTATTCCTGATTTTTATCTTCACCTCCAGATTACCCCATCTTGCATCCTCCAGATCACAGAAACTTAATCTATTTAATTGCTCCTGAAATCCAACCTGTATCTTCAAGCAATTTTTTGCTTCACATACCCTTCTGTATTTCTATTTCTGCTTTTTTTTTTAGAGTAGGGGATGACATAGTGTTGGAGATACGGGCACAATAGCATTTTCTGTTGTGTCTGCAGTTCTTTATATACGGTGTCATGCTTGGTAAATACCTGACATACAGTTAATTTGAGTAAGTTAATACTAGACTTTCTGGTAATATATCACTAGTGTAGTCTCATCCTAAATGTTCATTTACCACAGATTAGGTTAAGTGGATAATCAAAATAAATTTCAGTTGAAATTTGAAAAACAAAGCCTATTTTCCACTTTATTACTGGACATTACATTGATAAGTTTGAATACGCTAATTCCACAAGATGTACTCTATAAAATATAACTTATTTTTGGGGCTATAGGCATCTATATGGGTGTATGTTTGCATACTGTTGCTTTGGTTTGCTTTGCTTTGGTTCTGGTGCTAAAAGCAATGCTGCAGTGGTGGGTTGATTGGTGTGGCTTGTTACTACATTCAACTGGGAAATAGCATGTAGTTAGCAAAGACAACAAACTTTTGAAATTGAGGCTCCTCTCTGATTGCTTGAGATTCTAGAGGGATTTTTGCTGCATGGCAGCAGGAGGAACTGGTATAGAGTGATGAAGTCACAACTTTACCCAGATCTTCAACACCAAAGAAAGAAAAAAGTCAGTAATAATTCACACTGAGAGTTGGTGGTGCAAAAAGAAGTTTATGTACTCTGGAAATGTACACTGGTTTTTCGTAACTGTTGACACAGCTTTGTTTCATTCTCCCTCCAGCACTTCTTCTGCTGTTTAATGTGATTTTGCTAATGATCTCATCAGTTAAAAGACCAGTGAACTACATATGGTCCTTGAATATATAAAAAGCAGAGTCTTTATAACCTTGTAGTTCAAATATGCTTTTACACACTGTGTGATAGATTGGTCTCTCTTGTTATATAAATTACCCACTCATGTTCATTTGCAAACATCCCAAGTATTATGTATTCTATTAAGATACAGCATTTTTTGCCAAATGTATGCATTAAGGAATACCCCAAACCACTACCGTCCTCGGCCAGTGTAGATTTATTACTCAAAGTGGACCATTATTAGACAGCAGTACTTCCAGTGCATTTTAGTGCACTTTCCATTGGACAAGTAGGAATGTTACCAGGTCTTTGAAATATTCATAGTAAACATGTAAACTGCCATGCTAGTACTCATATATTCATGTTTCAGTTTATGTATATTTACAAAACAACAAAAAGAAAAACTCCTTATCAAAGTATCCCCTCCCAAAAGCAAACATGTTTGACTTTCCAAAACTGTGTAGGAGATAATTGCACCAATGTCTTTGATGATGAAAAACTGTAGATGGCAATTCTGGAAAAAGAGGTTGAAGTACTAATGTCTCTTCTAGGATGATTTTTCTATGTCTTTCTTTCTTATATCAATAATTCATCAATGTATATTAATATTTATAGTTTTTCTGAGACATAGCTGAACTGATAAGATTAACTGAAATTACCTGATCTTCCTCCTCAACTTGCTTTCAGTGCTATCAGTGGTTGTGCTTGATAGGTGTTGGATATCTGTACTTCATTATGCAAGAGAAATATGAATCATTCTCTCCTGAAGCTTTTGAATCTTGCATCTGGTAGCAGATGGATAGAAGAAATGGGAAAAAAGAGTTTGCCTAGCTAGAGGGATCTGCCTGGAACTTGACTTTTCTAATAATATGCTAGTTTATAGGCATTGCAAGTTTTTTTATGTTGCTACTTTGAACAGAGTTTATGATAGAACATGTGAGTTTTTGCACACCGTTTGTGATTGCTCTTGTTCTAGGGTAATATTTAGTGAATTTCAGTAAGTTCAGTAACGTATATAAATGATGGCTGTTTCAGTTAGCTTACGAGACAATTAATTATTTCAAAGTTCTCCTGTGGTAATGGTTTCTCATTTTTTTTCCCAGGAGATTGTTCTTTAAGCTTATCTTGAAGGAATCCATTTAATAGAGGGTAGTTACTTCTAATAATTTAATTTTGTTTCTAAATAAAATTATTCTAAATTATTGTTTAATTCTAATCTCCATTCAATAGTATTGTAGAACAGTTTCACTGTAAGTGTTGGCTTTCAGTATCTTTTCCTATTTAAGCTATGTTAGTAGTAGTAATAGTAGTGGTTATTGTCATACATTTCTGCTTTCTTCTGAAGACCTCTGAGGCAACGCAATGATTTGCAGCTTCCTTTGCATTTTAAGTGGTTGTATTTATTAAACATCTCTTGGAAATTTGATGAAATGAAAAAGGTTTCTGTAAGTGATAGTCTTGATCAAGAAGATAAAGTATTATCATCAGCTGGAATTAACTGGCAAGCTTTCTTTTATCTTTTTTCCCTAAATATTGTTAGTATTTTTTTGCTAACAAGGAAGCTATTAAAGGAAAACCTTTATCTTAGAAATTTTGTGTTTATTAGAAATAACTAAATCCATTGTCCCAGTATACATAATAATTGCCCAATGGAAGGGTATGTTACTGAGGTTTTATGAAATGTTGTTTTTAAACTTGAGATTTGATCAATGTAGATTGCAATGAAAACAGCTACACTATATGCAGTAATTATATCTATAAAGAAAATCATACTGCTTAATCAATTTATTAGGATTTGCAGTTCAGTTCCTAGTAGCTTCTGGGGTTAGGGGAAATGGTTCAGTACACTGTGTTCTCCATTATTAATAAGTAATGAAGCTTCTGGCAGTCTTTACTATGAGCTAATAACTAGTTTCATTTTTTGGCTTTCTTAGCACATTAAATTACCATTTAAATAAAGATTAATTACTACTGTTTTATTTTTAGTATTTTAAGAGTAGTTATTAAAAGTTTCATGGTAACTACTACTTTGTTCAAAATAGAATTGTTTGATTTGATAGAATATGAGGACAGTTAGATTGAAAATAATATTTTGAAAATAATAATGTGTTGTTAGTATTTTGTTTTTTGTGATAGGATCCCAGTAGAAGGATTCTGAGTTTTAAGTTTGCTTCTGGGGAATTTGATGCTGTAGTTACCACAGTCTTACTGCCAAGGACTATCAAGGAATCAAGATCTCTGCTCTGACCTGCCCCTCAACAGCCCTAATCTGTGATTTTATTAAACTTGAGGACAGTGTTGCTGATTGCTGAGGCAGCTAAGCTGACCAGTTACACTCCAGGAATGTAGCTTGGTCTAAGCTGTTATTTGTCCAACTCATTTTGGACATCTTGCCTCATTTTTCCTCAGCAAATACACTTTTACCTTAAAACATGATAAAGTGTAGGAAAGTTTTGCCAGAGAGAGGCCTTGCAGCAGGTAATCACTCCAAAATAATTTCTTTGTTCAGATCAAATCAAAATCAGTAGACTCTGGAGATACAAATCTATCCACCTATACTTTAAAATCGGCAGGCAGCTGCTTAGTACCTCAGAGGATTTACTTTAATGTTCCCAAGAACTGAAACCTCATGAACAGATTTGTCTTACCTTTGTCCAAACACACAGGCTGAACTAATGTCTGAGAACTGGGTCAGACATAATTCATGATTCCTTCAGCAATGAGAAACCTTTGTATTTGATTAGTGAAATGATTTGCCACAATTTACCAAACAATCCTTTCCTGAGGAAGAGGGAACAGGAATGAATTTATGGTCTCGCTGCTCTTAAGACATTATTTTTAAAGGCAGGATAAGCTGGTGATTTCTCAACTGAAGCTGGCATGTTTTTCTTCCCTGAGTAACAAAGATTTCTACTTCTAATTAGGGATCCCAAAGCTTGGGGTACCCTTGTTTAGGGTACAGGTCTTCAGACCACTCCAAATTTAGGGAGAGAATTAGTCCAACTTTGGCCACACAATCAGTTGCTGTCCAGACAGAGCTCACAGTAGCAGAGTGGTCTGTAAAGCTGTTTAGTAAAAAATGTTTAAAAGTTTTCCCTTTGAGCCTGTTGACAGCCACTAAGAGTATGTTGGTGTCTTAATTATTTGATACTTTGCTTACTGGACTTTTATACATAATCACAGAGGTTTTTATGTTCACTACCAGAGCAAATAGTAGAGCAAAAGAATGTCTCATTTATTATGGTCAAGTTATAACCTGAATTTGTTTTTGTAGCTTATCTCCCCTTCTTACTGTTTTGTGCTGTTACTGTGTTTTATGTGATATGAAATGCCATAGAATATGACCTAGGGTACAGCCCTAGAATCTCTGAAGTGAGATGTTCCTGAGAAAACAGAAATACAGATTTATCTCTAAGTATTTGGTTCTGATTGTTCACATTGAAGAAGAGTCATTTCAAACTTGAAAGAGACATCTCTGGGTTGCGCAGGGGCCTATCAAATTAAAGACAAAAAGTTGTAACCTTCATTAGCTTAGCAAGATAGTGTCAGAGAAGAATCGTTTCATCTTCTTATTAGCAGAGTTAACATGAACAGTGAGGGGAAGAAAAACGAGAGGAGATTATTTTTAGCTAGGAAAGCAATGATAGGACAGCAAATGGATTATCCTGGCCAGAAATAATTTTGTTCTGAAAGCTGAAGAATGCTTTGAGAGCTACAGATCTGGATCCAGCTTCCACTAGGAACAAATACCTTGACAATGTTGAGAACGAACATGATAATTACATGATTTGGTGATCGTGAAAGAAGATAAATCCAGGTAATCTGTCCCTACATTTCATTAAAGACAGTCACTCTAAATTTAAACACACAGAATGAGGATAAAGCTGTGTAATCTACCTCTTCTGAAGTTCAAACTGCATCTTTAGGACAAAGTAATCAACATTAATTATATATACTTAATATTGTTAACAGTCTTCCAAGAGAACTGGTGGGTGGCTCTTAGGTTTTTATACAGTTTTGTGAGATATTACAGCAGGATTTTCATATCCTCTTGCTACTCATAGAAACTGTACTGGGCATCGTTGGAATTACTAGAATTGAGCTGTTGAGAAACTGTGTAAAGAAACCCTTCTCTTTGTTTTTATTATTCTGTCTTTTGTGTGTCATGTAGAAGTCAACACATAGAAACAGTTTGAGCACCAAAACTTAAAAAATAGGGCTGATGGAGAGATAATATTTCAGAATAATTTCTCAATATAGTGGGAATTTAGGATTTTTTCCTAATATTTATTGATACAAGATGGCAATGTACAGTCTTCTCACGGGAAGTCATACAATGCTGAGATAATGCCTTCTGGAGCCTGAACCTGTCCTTTTCTACTCATTCCTTTCTTCTGCCTTGTTTCCACATCATTCCACAGTACTGAGTCAAATTTAGCATCTTTTTTTATCCTGAAGGTATCGTGTATCTTGAGATACAGGAAAAGTTACCTGGCATAGGGTTGTGGACTGTGTTTGCATTTGGCAGGAATGATGAAAGGTTTTACATTAAAGATAAAGTTAGTAATTTGCAGCAGCAAGACAGTTTTCAGGAGGACACCCTAGGACTTGGAGTGAACTTGATGGAACCTAGAGTGCTTAGACATCTTGGAATCTTCTATCCCAAGCTCAAGATGTGTTTCTTTGATTCCTAAACAATATTCTGAACATATTCAATAACTAAATTCTGAATTCATGAGAACAGTAACAGAATCCATGGGAGGTCCTGCCCTACCCACACAGTTGATATCTTGTAAAGAAGGTGAGGGAGGTGCTAGGGAGAATTTACTGAACAAACTGCAAGTTAGAAAATGTGAGGTGCTATCAAAAAATCACCAGCTGCTCATTCCTAAATTATGTGTTTGTTAAAGGTAGCAAATTTAGCTCATTTGGGAAAAAAGGCACTTTTGAACCATTACTTTGAGAATTAATTAGGAAAGAAAAAAAGCATATGGCTTAATTCTTTATCTCTTGATTTCTTCCTTACCATTCTTTACATCTTGACATTGCAGCTTTTCTCATACTTGCTTCTCTTAAGGCCAAGACAAACCCAGCCTGCCTGTGTGTTTCTACAGATCCTGGAATATTAGAGCTTTCAGTCCTGCCTGGAAATGTTAGACACCAATGACATAAATAAATTGCAATATATTATATATTTGCATTTCTAATACAGTAAAAGCCAGCATGCAGTGGACATATTTATTCTCTGTAGACATATTAAGGAGCAAAAATAAAATACTTTTTTTAAAATCTAGCCTTAGAACTGGTGATGTAAACAGAAAGAGAATAACTATAAAATCTGCATTAACACTGCAAAAAACTGAAGCGGTGATTCTGTATGCTGTCACAATCGCTGCCCCTGAGAACAAAATGTTAATGAGCTATAATTTATAAATTCACTCTCTTCTGATGGATCAGGCCCCATTTTGCTTTTTGTCGTGATTATAGCTATGAATTCTGTTTAAGAAATGCTTCTCTATAAAGGATGTAGTGTTCCATAGAAGTCCATAGAATTAGGAATATTACCTCTGCAGTTTTCTCTTGTTGCTGCCAAGAAGATAGAATAATTGGGGTTTTTTTGTTTTGGAATATGATTTTCATTGGGGTTTTTTGTTGAGTTTTTGGGGGGATGAGGGGGACAGGTTTTGTTATTGCAGCTCCTAGTAGGTTTTTTGAAAATAAATCCAAGTTTGTTCTTGGCAAGCATGGGGTGAATTAAGCCTTCTGTAAAGGTTAAAATAATAGTTAATTGATTGTAGATCTTAATTTAATGGGTGTTTTCTGTTGTTTTCTATTTACCTCTATATTAACTGTGTAGAGAAAAAAAGCCTTCAAATGCTTTTTGTGAGAATTGTAAAAATGAACAGATTGCAGCTTTTTCAAGCCTTCCATTTCCTGGGCTTACAAATGCTCTTAGCAATACAAAATCAGTGTGATCATACCTCATTTCTCAAAAAGCTTAGAGAAACAAGTACTGATAAAGGAACCTCGACAAGTTCAGGAGCAGCAAATTCAGAGTTGTGCATCAGGGGCAGAGCGAGCTGGAGCCTTTGAGTGGCTGCACAGCAGCTCTGCAGAGCAGCGTTTGAAAGGTCCCAGTGGCCACAAGCTGAGCTGAGCCAGCCGCGTGCCATGGCCCCAGGAAAGGCCAACCACACCTTGGGTGCCAGCAAGTCAAAGAAGGTCCCCGTTCTCTGCTCAAGTGTTTCTGAGAGACATCTTGGGTAACTGTGCACAGTTTTCTGGGCTCCTTGGGGCATGAGAAGCTACCTCTATGGAGAGACCCCTGTGGGGCTCATGGCAAAGGGGGGAGCATATGGCCTGTGTGGAGAGTTAAAGAAATAGAGTTTGTATAGAAGAAATGGGTAAAGGGGGCACTCATTGCAATCCTCCATCATCTAAAGTGAGATTGCTGAAGAAAAGAAAATCAGACACTTCTCAGAGATGCCTGGGGAAGCAGGAAAAATTCCAACCGGATGTAAGAAAAATTTTGCATGGAGGTTGGTTGGGCACAGCAGCAGGTTTCCTGAAGACACTGTAAAACCTCTGTCTGTGGAGATTTTCAGAGTTGAACTGGAAGTGGCCCTGAGCGACCTGACTCATCTTTGAAGTTAACCAGCCTAGTGCAGGAGGCTGGATTGGTGTTGGCTGGGTGTCCCTTCTGACCTGAATTTTTCAGGTTCTGTGACATTTTGGAGTATAAGCAGTCACTGCTGTGAAACTTAACTAGTTCATAAGAATATATTATTGGGAAATTTTAGAGTTGGATGTTTGTGAACCTCTGCTATTGCTGATTGAATAGAACTTAATTTCAGTCTGTAATATGAGCATACAGTATTCCTGTTGGTTCTTCCTTCTTATCTTTTCTGATGCCTGTGACCACAACTTGCATTATACAAGGCTTTCAATACTTCCATTCTTAGTATCTTGGGATTTTTCTTTTAAAATGTTTACCTTGAAAGTGTCTATTTTTCTCATAATACAAAAAAATGATGCACCATTTTTCCATTAAGAGGTAGAATTGCATTATATTCCAGAGATCCTGGTCCTCTTTCAAAGAATATGCTGTGTTTTCTTCACTAAAATGTTTATTCAGAAGAAGAAAGATGGATGTTTTACTTTGAAGTCATTCTGCAGCTGTTTTCCCATAATGACACAGTATAGATTTTTTAATGGAGTATGTGGTATATGTTGAAAATAAAGCATCTCTGGCTTAATCTAAAAATTTTTGAGTCTAACTGGAGCTGGTGTTCTTAGGAATGTCTCTAAAACTCAAGAGGTTTATTGATTGTTCAGAGCCATATAACTAATTTTAAAAGAAATATAGCAAAGAAGAAAAGAAATTGGAAGTGGCAGCAGTAGCTAGATTAGTAGCAAAGCTCAGGAGTAACAGGCTGGAGTAGCTGTTGGATGTAAATGAGCCAAGAGACTTTGTGAATGTGTGAAATGGGGTGTAACTGCTGTGCATTAGTAAGGGAAGAGGGTGTGTAACAGCATTACAACACAGGATATCAGAGGAAACACTTGAATATATGCTGGGAGATCACAGTCATGCTATCTAACATTCATACCTTTCCTTCCCCTACATTCTTGTTTGCAGCCCCTGTTCCAAGGCCCCTGACCCTTAGGAAGAGCCTCCAGAATTAAACTCTGACACCATTAGTATTTTCTTCCTCAGCTGTTTTGTTTGGGGTACTTCTGTCATACTACCCACAAGATTAAGCCAAAAAGCAGGTTTTTATCTCATTAGAGGTGTTTGATTTGGAGTTTCCCATTTCTTTTCGTTTGATAAGTAATGAGATTTTAAAACCAGTAGTAGCTAATGTATGTGCCATGAGACTTTAGGGTGGGGTTTTTTGTTTGTTTGTTTTTGTGTTTTTTGGTTGGTTTTTTTTTTTTGGTGTTT
>VWYP01029035.1:0-14789 GCA_013400435.1 Pycnonotus jocosus
CCGGCTGGGGACGCATCAGGAGTGAGTGGGGCGTCCCCAGCTTGTCCCTGGGAAGGGAATGCAGGCACAGGGTGTGAGGTAGGAGCTTTGATGTCCTTGCAGCCAACGGGCCCCTGGCTGACATCCTGCAGCAGGCTCTGCTGCCCGTGGTGGATTACGAGACCTGCTCCGAGAGGGACTGGTGGGGCAGCCTCGTGCTGGAGACCATGGTGTGCGCTGGTGGTGACGGCGTCGTCTCTGGGTGCAACGTGAGTGTGGGCACTGCAGGGTGGTGGGTGTCCAAATGGTGTGGGACCAGGGGCACTGGGAGGAGGAGAGGGGATGGAGCCGTGCTGGTGGATGGCCAGGAGGGATGAGGGGAGTGCTGATGGGGCGCCCAGGACTGATGTCCTGTGGACATGATTTTCAGAGAGACTTTTGCCTGCTAGGCAGCTGCTGAACTTTCCTAAGGGAAAAGCTGTCAACAAAAAGGCACTCTCGAAACAAATTCGGAAAAACAACCCCAGGTTCTCAAAACAACCTTTGGCAGATGGTGTTTTGTCATTTCTTTAGTTTAACCAATGGGATTGAGGAAGTGTCGTTCCCATTCACCAACCCTGTTAGTCTGTATGGGAACACCTTATAAAAGGTGTCAGAAATTAAAATAAACACTTCTGATTCTCTCCTGCCTGTTCCATTCACCAATCCCATTATCAGAACACCTTATAAAAGGTGTCAGGAATTAGACAATAAACCCTTCTGATTCTCTTCTGCCTGCTGACTGGAGTCAAGCATCTTTCTTTCGTGTCCTATTGTGACAATGTCCCACACTGTCTCTCCACCCAGGGCGATTCTGGCGGCCCCCTGAATGCCCAGCGTGAGGATGGCATCTGGGAGGTCGAAGGCATCGTCAGCTTTGGCTCCGGCCTGGGCTGCAACGTGGCCAAGAAGCCAACAGTCTTCACCCGGGTGTCTGCCTACATCGACTGGATCAACGAGGTGGGTTGGCAGCCCCTTCCTCTGGCCCCACACAGGGGCTGTTCCTGCCCTGCTGAGGGTCTTACCATGATCCCCCCCGTGGTTTTTTTTGGCAGAAAATAAGCGCGAACTGAAGACGCGGCATGTGGCGACACCGCTGTTGATCCAGATAAAAGCAAAAGTGCTGAGCTGGTCTTGCTGGTTTTTTTTTTGTTGGGGGATGTGATAGAGCTGGGGACACACATCCAGAGCTGGGTCTGGTGATGCCAAGTTGCTGCTTGTGTGCTGGGGAAGGTGTCCCTGTTGTGCAGTGGGGTTGGGCAGGGCTCTGGGGAGGCTGTCAGGCACATCCTGCAAGATGCTTCCAGTCCTCATGCCATGGCTGAGCCAAGAGGCTTGAGATTTGGCAAGCAGTTTGATAGGAAGGGGGCTGAGGTCTGTCCATGTTGTTCAGGGGAGCTCCAGGGAACCCAGCTGGCCCTTGGGGACAATCTGGAACACTTGGTAGTTCCCAGGGTGCTTTAGGGGACCTCACTGGCACTGCCTGGATGAGAGCTGACTTTCAAATGGGGGTCTTGAGGGAACTGGGTTGGCCCTGAGGGCCTGGGAGAGTCTGACTGGTTTGGGAGGGGTCAGGGGTGCCTGCAGGAGCTCTGTTGGAGACGGAGCTCTTGGGAGCTGTATGGCACTGCCTGCTCCATCTCCAGCACCTGTGACATGGCCCAGGAGTGGAGCATCTGACCATGGATCTCCTTCCGTGGTGGCTGGACAAACAGGGTGGGTGGTGGGCAGCTGACAGGACCCTCAGCTGGGGGATTCCCTGGAGGAGCCAGGGCTGCCCTGGAGGAGCCAGGGAAGTTTTCCAGGCAAAAGGCAGCATGTTGGTGGGAGCAGGTGTGAAGGGGCTGTCCAAGAATGCTGGGGTGGGTGCTGCACTGTGAGTCCCCAAGCAGAGCCATCCATCACACCATCATCCTGTTGTGGCTGCTGGAGCCCAGCCAGGATCCTCACAGGGGGAGGAGGAGGAGGAGGGTGAGCAGGGATGGATGGCAGCACCTGGAGCTCAGGGGACGTGATGGACAGTGCCTGGTTAAGGAGCCATGGTGCCACTGGACCATTGAGTGGCACTGTCACCAGCCCAGAGAGCAACACTGGCACCTGCACCAGGGCCCAAAAGCACTGGCACAAGGCCTGGCACCATGTGAGCCACTTGGGGACTGTCCAGGGACCCCCTGGCACCTGTCAACCTGAGCAAAGTTTTAGCAGGTGAAGATGGACGCAGGGTAGGGAATGGTTTGGATGGACAGGAAATGTGCTGTGGCAGAGGAGCTGCAGGGATCACCCCAAAGGCAATTAAAGGCCTGCCAGTCAGATGATGTGTGGAGGTGGCACAGCAGGATGGGGCCAGGTACTTGGGACACTGGCACAGGATTGGCAGCGGGATCTGCTGCCTTGGATGGAGAGCTCCAGGCTGTCCATGGGAAGCTGGGCAATGTGGGGTGCCCCTGTCCCCTCTGCATGTACCCACATGTGCCATGGGGACAATTGTTTGGGCTGGGACTGCAGGACCCTGGTGTCACAGCCTGTTGTGTGGATACCTGTGCCTTGTGTCCCATCCTCAGAGAGGGTTTGGTGGATGGAGGAGCCCTGGACAAGGCCCCAGAGTGCCACAAGCATCAGCCCTGCCCCACCCAGCCAGCCACAGGCACCCATCGCAGCGTGTGTCACCCCAATAACCAGTGCCCCCCTGCCCGGGTGGTGCTGGGGAGTTGTGATCCCTCTGGATGAAGAGCCTTTTTCTAATGTCCAGTTAGATGTTAGATCCAGTTAGATCCAGTCCATCTTTCCTTGGACACAGCTCCATTCCCTCGGTTCCTGTCCTTGGTCACAGAGAGCAGAGATTGGAGCTGCCCCAGGGGAGAGCTGCAGCCCCCAGTGAGGTCTGACCTCAGCCTCCTCCAGCTGAACAAACCTGAGTGACTGCAGCCTCAGCCACTCTTAATCTCTAAGGCTGCACAGAGTTTAATGAGTATTTGTTATGCTTACATGTTAATTGTCAATTATTATTGTATTATGTTCATACTGTTTATAACTGACACATTAAATCTACAGGTTAGCCTAAAGAAGTGTAAGCTTTATTTTTGTTAATGTGTTACATCTTATACACACTCTATAGGATGTGTCCATTTTTAAGTATTTAACGATATGGGAGAATAAGGGGAAGTTTAAAAGAATACAGAAAAACTGTGAAGTTCATAACTTTTACTTCACTGTTGAAATATAAGTAACTCATACAATCACTTACACAAAAATTGCATCTTAAAAGTGATCTTTACCCACTCCTGGGAATGAGAGCTTGGGATACCCAGGGACACATGAGCAAACTCCCCTGGCACTGAGCAGAATTCTGATGCTGATGGCACAGAGCCATAGGGAAGCACAGCCCCAACACATGGGGCCAGTCCCAGGCTCCCCTCAAGGACATCCAGCACTGAAACACAAGGAGGAGGGAGAAGAGCAGTGGGGTCCATGGAGTAACCCCAAAAGAACGTTCCCCCATCTCTCCCTGAGCCCCCAGTGTCCTCCAGCTCCACCACACATCCCAACACCACACCTGTGCCACTGCAGTGCTCCTGCTCTGCTCTCACCTCCACCAAGGATGGCCCAGGAAGGGACAAGCCACTGTAGTTCATATCATGGAAGAAGGAAAAACAAGACAGAGCCATCTCTGCCCAAAGCCAAGCACTCCAGGGACACCCCAGGGTGTCCCTGCATGCCCAGCCCATGGGACACCCCAGCCCCAAGGCTCCCTCAGTGAGAGAACTGGAGAAATAAACAAGGGAAAGAGTGCAAGGTCAACTTTCCCGTAGGAAAACAGGTCCAGGGGAGATGGGGTCAGCCCCAGCATCACCTGCACACCCAGGTGCTCCGTGCAAAAGTTGCCAACACAGGACAGGGCAGCCCAGAATGTCACACTGCAGGGGTGTGGGGAAGGGGTCTCATGGACCACTGAGCTCTTGGAAAGCCCTGGGCAGAGGCAAGGCCATTACAGCCATATCCTGGCTCCTGCTGGACACCCTTGGAGTGCTGGGGTGGCCCTGGCTCCCCCTGGCAGAAGCAGCCAACACATGTCCAGGTGCTCTTCTCCAGCCACATGTGGGCATTGGCACCCACCACTGCCCTGGGGCACCCACCACCAGCAAAAGATACAAAAAACAAAACCCCTAAAATAAACGTCTGCAGCTTCAAACCATAAACACAACAATATAAAATGACAACATAAAGCAAAGCAAAAGCCCCTCAAATCCTCGTGCATGCACTTTGTAGTGGTGCATGGCACAGCCACACACCCCCAGGCTCTCCTGTGTACAGAAGGTACCACCAGCATCCAAGATGATCCACAGCCAAGGCAGCAGCCAGGAACACGGAGCCAAACATGCCAAGGATGGGTACACAGTGTGAACAAACACTGATAGGGACTCAGAGACACCCAGTAATGAGCATTTCAGGAAAGGGAGCACCTTATCCCTGAGGGAATGAGGGGCTGGGGGTAGAGGGAGTGTCCTGGGGGAGTCAGTGCTCAGGGTTGGGGGGCAGCAGGGCTGCCCAGCACCCCACTGGCAGCTTCATGGCTGGGGGGCTGCCCACCTGCTGTGCCCCAGAAGGGACCCTGCCCATTCCCAGAGCAGGGCCAGGTGTCCCTGCCATGCCCCAGCACGGTGCCAGCACGTTGCTGGCGCATGACAGGCAGATGTGGCCATTCCCAGGCAGGATGGTGAGTGTGAAAAGGGGGGCAATGGGGCTGAGGAGCGTGGGACAGTCCCCACATGTCAGTGACAGGCAGGGCCACCCCAAGGTCTCCAGCAGTGCAGACACCATAAGAGGGGTGAGCAGCCCCACTGGGACACCTTTGCTCACCACAACCATGCTGGGACTCATCTCTCTCCTCGTGCTGCTGGGCTATGGTAGGTGCAGGGCACGGGGAAGGGTCAGGGCGGTGGGGACAGGAGCGTGGGGCCTGCCATGGCCCTGGGCACTGCACAGGCAGCCTCTGATGTCCCTTTGCTGGGTGTCACACAGCCTACGGGTGCGGCCAGCCGGCCGTGCCACCACAGCTGAACTCTCGCGTGGTGGGCGGTGAAGACGCCGTAGCCCACAGCTGGCCATGGCAGGTAAGGGGGCACAGGGACAGGGAGGGGGACAGCCATGGGGACATTCCTGCTCTGACTCCCTCTGCCCTTGCAGATCTCACTGCAGTACACCCGCTATGGATCCTGGTACCACACCTGCGGTGGGACCTTCATTGCCCCCCAGTGGGTGCTGACAGCTGCTCACTGCATCAGGTGGGTGCTGGGGTGCTCAGGGGGATCTGTAAGATATCTGTGGGTACTGACACCCTCTGTCTCCCTGGCAGCTCTTCCCTGACCTACCGTGTGGTGCTGGGCAAGCAGGACCTGGCAGAAGATGACGAGCCCGGTTCTGTGGCCGTGGGCGTGGAGAAGACGATCGTCCATGAGAAATGGAACTCCTATCTCATCATGTAGGGGATGGGATGCATCAGGGGTGGCTCATGGGTGGTGTGGCCATGGACCCCTGTCCCTGTGGCCAGGGACCATGGTCTGTGTGTCCTTGCAGCAACGACATTGCCCTGGTGAAGCTGGCAGAGGAGGTGCAGGAGAGTGACACCATCCGTGCCGCCTGCCTGCCGGAGGCTGGCAAGATCCTGCCCAACGACTTCCCCACCTATGTCACCGGCTGGGGACGCATCAGGAGTAAGCAGAGGGTCCCCGGGAGGGGTCCCTGGGGAGGGGGTGTGCACACTGTGACATGTGCCTGTCCTTGCAGCCAATGGGCCCCTGGCTGATGCCCTGCAGCAGGCTCTGCTGCCTGTGGTGGACTACGAGACCTGCTCCAAGTGGGACTGGTGGGGCAGCACCGTGCGCTCCACCATGGTGTGCGCCGGCGGTGACGGCGTCGTCTCCGGGTGCAGCGTGAGTGTGGGCACTGCCGGGGGGCACCACTGCTGCAGATCCTTCCCTGGTCACTGCCTGATGCACAGGCCCCTTCCCATCCACAGCCCCCACGGCCCTGAGCCTCACACAGCCAAGCCCCTGTCTCAGCCCGTGGATTTTGGGAGATTCCACAGGGCAAATTTTAGGTGGAGGGTCTTGGTCTGAGCCCTCTCCTGGGTGCTGCTGGCCCTGGTTGTTCTCATGCTGCTCAGAGCAGTGCTGGCTGTCCTCTTTGCCCTCCACACCTGTGGTCAAGTCTGCGGGCGGGAAGACGTGTTTCCTCATGCTGGGCTCCCTGGCCTGCCCCCAGCCCAGAGCAGGATTGACCACGGTGCTGGAGCAGTGCAGGGCCACAGGTTCCACGGGAAGCACAGGAGGGGAGTGGACGGAGCTGCGGTGGCATGCTGAAATAAATCAGCCAAGACTCCATTTTCTTCATGCAGAAAGCCAATTCTTCATTCACAAAGCTCATATTTATAGGAAATATCAGAAGGCACTGTGTTAAACTTAATTGATCAGCAATACAGTAAACTCAGTTCAATGGTTGGTAAGGGCTATTGTGTATGTCTATCAGGTTTTCTCTCTCTAGATATGTTTAAACTTTTCCTTTGTGGGTTCTCATGGGACAAATCTTATTCTTTACACAGGTGCCTTCATTTCTCACCCTCAGATTGGTGTGTTAAAGGAATTTCTCATTATCAAAATAGCTTCACATGGGAACCTTCAAATCGCTTGTTACTGCACTTAATGACAGGGCAGCTTTGACAATTTTAGCAGAGTGAGACCTGATTTCACAAGGCCTTTCTTTTATAATTCTTCTACCTCTCTACGACCGTGGCGGGTGCTGTGTGGGGTGGACCCATGGGCCCACACTGTCTCTCCACACAGGGTGATTCTGGTGGCCCCCTGAATGCCCAGCGTGAGGATGGCATCTGGGAGGTCGAAGGCATCGTCAGCTTTGGCTCTGGCCTGAAATGCAACCTGGCCAAGAAGCCAACAGTCTTCACCCGGGTGTCTGCCTACATCGACTGGATCAACGAGGTGGGTTGACAGCCCCTTCCTCTGCTCCCATGCAGGGCGTTGGCCACTGCCCCTGCCCTGCCAGAGGTCTCACCACAAGCCTCCCCATGTCTTGTCTTTGGCAGAAAATAAGCACGAACTGAAGACAAAAGCATGGAGCACAAGCATTGAGTGTGATAAAGGCAATAGATAAATTAGATAATAGATAAATGCTGAGCTGGTCTCATGTGGTTCTTTCGAGGGGACACGGTGGATCAGAACCAGGGGGCTGTGTCTTGTGGCCCTGGGCTTCTGCCTGTGTGCTGGGGAGAGCCCCCACAACAGGCAGTGAGGCTGGGCAGGGCCCTGGGCAGCCTAAGGTGGGCAGAGATCCCACAAGGTTCTCCCAGCTAGGAGTAGAGCCATGTCCATCACCAAGCCAAAGGGTTCAAGGTTTTACTGGTGGTTTGATGAGGAGTGGCTGAAATCTGGTCTGGTGGCCCCTGGGGGGCTCTAGAGAACTTGGGGAGGGGGCTATAGGGCCCCTAGTTGGCCCAAGGAGGTTTTAGGTGTCTTGGCTGGTGCTGGGATGTTTCAGGGGATCTTACTGGTAACTGGGCTACTTGATGGCAGCAGATTTATAATGGGGGTGTTGAGGTAACTGGGCTGGTCCTGGGGGTCATCCTGCAGCCCCACCACATTCCCTCCACCACCTGTGCTGCCAGAGAGCTCACACTGTTCTCCCCTCTGCCAGGGATGCCCTGGGGAAGGAGCAGCCACTGCAGTCCTTGTCATGGAAAGGAGAGGGACAAGGCTGAGCCATCTCTACCCAAAGCCACCAACCCCACCCCAGCCAGGGTGCCCATGGGACACCCCAGTCCCGATGCTTCCTCAGTGAGAGAACTGGGGAAATAAAAAAGGGGAAGAGCGCAGGGTCACCTTTCCCAAAGGAGAACAGGTCCAGGGAAGATGGGATCAGCCCTGGGATCACCTGCACACCCAGATGCTCTGTACAAAACTGGACAACACAGGACAGGGCAGCCCAGAGCCCCACTCCCAGGGAGATGGAGAAGGGGAATAGAGAAGGAGACAACCACGAGCTCTCACAAACACCTGAGCACAGGCAAGGCCATCACAGTGACAGCCCAGCTCCAGCTGGACCCTCCTTGCGGTGCTCAGGGCAGCCCTGGCACTTGAAATGCTCCCAAAGGAGTATGGAAATACTCAGTGACTGCAAAAGCAGACTGGATATTCCCAGGCTCCCTGGGAATCCTCAAACACCCCTCAGCACAGACCCACCCTAAGGCCTCTGCACCTCCCAAGGGTGGCTCCAAGGACGCTTTCCCCCCTCAAAACCCAACACAGATGCAGGATGTCTGACCCAAGGCCATCAGTGCAGCAGCTCCTTAAGTTGAAATACCTCAGCACTGGTATTTCAATGAATCCTCATCAGTTTCCTGCTGTAACTCCTCACTGACCCCTCAAAAGGAGCAGGATGCCTGCTCCATAGGCTGGCATAGGCACATTGTAAATGACCAGACAGCATTGCAGACATGAGTGAAGGTTCCTGCTCTTCCCACTACAGAGGAGCCTTCAGGAGGCGCTGAAATGGCAACGAGGAGATGGAACAGACAAGGGAATACAGCTAAAGATTTGCTCTTTAATTGCATTTATTAGAAACACTGACTGCAAAACTCATCCCATTTCACTTGAACATCAGACCCTGGTCCCCTCAATCAGTTACCCAGGCAGCACAGGACACAAATATCATGATCAACAAAGAAAAACACTCCGAGGCTGAGCGTGGCTGTGTCAGGATGGGTCATAAATGCTCTCCTCTGCCTCTGTTCTCCAGCAAAGGGACTTCTTGCTCCATCCACAACATTTACCCTCGGCACAGCACAATCCCCACCTCACCTCCACTCCACAGCAAAGCCAGAGCTCACAGATCACATTTCTCCAGACAAAATATCTGGACACAGAGACAAAATCCACTAGGAGCACTGACACCAAGTTGTGGTGGGCACAGATTTCCTTCAGCCACAGGAAGAACTCTGCAGCACTTGGCAAGGGGCTCGAGGCCCACGTGTCAATCACACACGAAGAAGAACTTTTTACGGAGGAAATTGAAACATCCCGGCATCTGCTTGTACCTCCCCTTGGCAGAGACAGCACGTGCCACCTGGGGACAGGAGAGAGGCTGAGGAATGGGATGCTCTCCCCATCCCTTGAAACCAATGGCTGCCATGCCAAGGTGGCCAAAGAAGCACCAGAAAACAACAACAACAACAACAACATGATTCTCTAAGATCTCTCTCCCTCCACATCAGACTTTTCTCCTACCCATGCAGAACAGAGAAAGTATCTGGGGCAGCTACACTTGTATGCAACTTTGGCAGTACTGAGTCAACAAGACATTGATCAGCCAGACTTGTTCCACATCCCTGTGCATTGTGCTCCTCCACCCCCAGGAGCACCCAAATCCCATCGGCTTGGATAGGACAAGCCATGACATTTTTTAGCCATTTCTTCAGAAGGATTAAAGCCTGTATTGCCAGGATTTCTCCTCACTGCAGAAACCTCCAGTGATTTTTGGCAGATTGAGGCCAGACACTTCCTTTGTAATTAAACCTCTCTGCAGTACCTCCAGTTAGCCCATCCCTAAACTCAACACTCAATACCCTCACTCCTTTTTAGAGCGTAGGCCTCCATGCCCCAACTGATCACACCCCTGACTATTTCCTTCATCAACAAAAAGCAGGAGAAAAAAAAAGTCATTTACCCTCACTAACATATTGAGCAGGTCTTCAGAATGGGCATATTGCTCCAGCACATTATCCAGCATTTCCACATACCACGAGCCACTCGACTTCTCCCTCCAGGACACAAAACCTTCAGAGAAAAGAGAATGTTATGCCAAAACCCATCTGCTGTTCCCATCCCAACAAGTTCCTGCCACTCCAACAGAGCCAGGTTGTCCCAAACTGCCCCTGTCTTTGGTCATGGAAGCTCTGACTGTTTTGCTAATTCCCCCATGCCAATAAAAGGATTTGCACAGGCTGTTTCACCTGGAAATGTTGAATAGGAAACCAAGATGTCACTGGGTGTGGGTAAACTGGCAACGGCATCAGGCTCATCCACGTTATCTGATGGAATCTGAAATGGGGTTGCATCCGATTCCAAAGAACCCCCAGGAGCTTCCTCTTCAGGCGAGGAATCCACTACAAAGCCTCTATCTCTTTGTTCTGAAAAAAGCAGCAACAAGACAGCTCCTGACGTTCATCCCACACAAGAGATTCATGGTTGTACATCCGACATTAAGGAAAGATGGGGAAAGAAAAGGACAAAGGCCCTAGAACAGAGTAAGGCTTTTTGTTTGTTCAGCCGCACTGGTTAAGTCAAAGTCATTGGTGGTTTATACAAAATTCCTCACTGTGTGTGAAGAGTTGGAGCAGCCTCTCAGCACATGGTAAGAGAAGAGGCAGCTGGTGTGAGAAGACAGCTGGAGAGAGGGGCAGTCGATGGACAGAAAGGGAGCCAAAGCCACAGCCTGACCACATCTCCGCAGCCCAGTGCTACCGGAGCCAACACAAAGATTCACCTCCACCACAGGCCTGGATGAAGAACAGTTTGGGTTTTCCTCTCAAACTCGGGCAATTGGACCCATTGAAATAGTTCACAATCTTTTCTATGGGAATGGGTTTTCCATCCGTTCCGTAAACGCCTCCAGGAAACTGAATATGGCTCGTCTGCAAGAGGAAAATGCAGGAGCTAGTGACACAGAAGGCAAGGCCAGCTCTGAGGGAGCCCGTCTCCCATCAGGTGCTTCATGGTACCAGAACAAATCCTGGTGTTTGTGGGAATCCCTGTGGCCAACTCAGGGTGAGGGGACATCCAGGAGACATTTGAAATGCACTGAAACCCAGCAATCCAACTTCCATTATCCAACTCATATCCCACATCCTCCAGCAAAGGAGTTCTTCATCCTCCAGTACAATGGCCATATGCCATACATCATTCTCCTAAGAATGTCTCTCCTCATCCTTCAAGAACTGACTTGGAATAAACTTTAAAGGCTTTATTGTCAATAGCATCTCCCTGTCAGAGCTGGAGAACAGGAAGGACTGAATGACCAAAGCATGAGGCTGAGTGAGACCTCCCTTCAGTTCCAAATTATTAATCCCAACCTCCAAAATGAAAAACACTTGTCCACTGGCACCACTGGATCAGACTACACTAGATACATGCCTGTCTTCTTTAACCCAGAATAAGGGTGTAACTCTTTGAAATGTTCTGCGATGGCAGAACAAGGTTTTGACAGGCCACTTCCCTCTCACCCTGTGTGAGACAACAGGCCAGGGAATTAACCCCTTCCCAGGCCTAAGGAACAAAAGGAGAGATGGGACAAACCCACCTGACAGCCATGGGAAAGGATGACCACAACACAGCAGTCCAAAGCACTGTGGTCCTGCCGTGACAGCTTCAGCAGCTCCGACACCATTTCCTATGTGGAAAACATCACAATGAGAGGTTTTTGAACCATCTCTCAGCCACAGATTACTGCCAGGCCCTGCTCTAATTGCACTGCCATGGATCTGGTCAATCTCTGCCACAGGATAACATGAGCTCCAAGTACAGTTGGCAAAAGCCATTGGCAGAGAGTGAATATTTCTGCATCTCTGCCCTTATTTAACACTGGCTGTGTTAATCATACAGATTTCTCACCTCTCTACACTCTTTACAACACAGCACCACAAACCAAAGCACATTTCCACATGATTTATCTACAGAAACCCCCTGCTTCTGTTTGGGAGCTGGTGGGTGAGCAGAGAACCACGTTTTACTTTCAGATGATGAAGTTCCCCCTGACACTTCCCCCTGTTACTACAGCCAAGGATGGCACAGACAGATGTGACACAGCTGTCCGAGCTATCCCAAAAGCACAGCCTCACCAAATCCCTACAAATCACAACCAGGATTCAACATTCCTGCAGTGGGATGAAAACGTGCAAGGTTCTCTCTGCCACAATTGCAGAACAACAATAAAGTAAGAGGATGCAAGTGGTTCATCATTTCTTTGTGGGAGGTTTCCAGTGCGCTGCCAACACAAGACACATCCTCTAAAGAATTCCCATTGCTTCCAGAGGCTCACCTCTCATCCCTCATGTCAGCAGGACAGAATCAGCCTCACCTGAGCTTCCAGATTCCGCCGGGTGAGGACGGTGAAATGCAAGGCCCTGAAGCGCCTCTCCAGCTTCTCACAGTCGATGTCAGAGCCTTCCCGGGTGGACAGATCCGAGTCTCTGGAGAAATTTACATTATTGAGGATCAGGCAGCGTCCGCAGGGATCCGCTTTCATCTTATAATCCTGGCAGGGACATGTCACAGTTAAACTCCCTCTTAGTTCAAGTGCTTGCTGGCTAATCCAGCAGGATACAATGCCAATGAGGAATGGGAGTCCTGAAAGTGCCTCATTTCACAGCTTTTTCATTTCTCTAGTCCTAGGGATAGGTAGGATCATCTATTCTCCACACACATCTTGTCACCATCATCCAGGAAGAAGAAACAACCCACTAAATTGGGGAAAACCTTTGTGGAAAACCGGCTGCTGCTTTATCTGTGGCATCTTCAACTGCAAGTTGAAATTTCTGGGAAATTCCTTTAGGCATCATCATCAAACCTCACCAAAAGGAGCCAAGAATTTGTGTTATCGCTGTGGTAATCTTAAGGAGGATCTGGCTAATGACTGACCCACACTCTGAGACTATCAGCCCTGTTACAGCCCTGGAGCAATTGCTCAGGTAAGACAAAGTGAGAACCAGCTCTTCCAGAAATATTTTCTGGAGTCACCCATGCTCCAAAAGCACAGAGCTTTTACCCAATAGGGAACACCTTCAGCCTACTAAATACTAACCTGGTCACAGCTCCTCTTGTCAACAGCTGAACCTACAACACAAAACAGACACAGGATTCAGCTCACCACAACAAGACCACATTCCTAAAGTTCACATCTTTCCCAACACATGAATTTCCCCTTCCCACCACACTGGAAATGAGCCTTTGGCATGCTGTGGCTGTAGGAGAGCCTGGAATGTGACTTACCCTTGGCCAGCACAGGTATTCGAGGTCTTTCACTCTCGGCTTGGACTGGGATAGACAAACGTTCGTGAGGGGTCACATCTGTAATGACATGGGACAAAAATACAGAGGATGAGTTGAAGCTAAAAAGACTCCACTGCTGGAAAGCAGGACATACAGGACATGTCCTGAGAGGTTGTGGAGGCCTCATCCCTGGCAGTGTTCAAGGCCAAGTTCGACAGGGCTTGGAGCAACCTGAGATAGTGAAAGATGTCCCTGCCCATGGCAGGGGATGGAATGAGATGAGCTTTAAGGTCTCTTCCAACCAAAACCATTCTGGGATTCCATGATTCTCACAACAGTCACCTCTACAAGGATAATTAAAATCATGATTTCCCAGACTCTTGCCCACAGCAAGAGGGATCCCATCTGCCACCCCCCCCATGCTGCTGTTTGCCAAAAACACACCACACCCTCAGCACTGACTTTTACGCTGTTTTTCCTCCCTCAGCTCCAGCTCCACAGGCCGCAGGTCCGGCAGCTGCGGTGGCACCGGCCGGGATCCGCACTCCTGGACCAGCATCTCGGCCAGGTGGCCCTGCCCTGTGTCCCGCAGGATGGAGAGGAAGGCAGGGAAAGCCTGCTTCCCTCGAGTCTCCAGGTCAATGATCAGCTGCCGGGCCTGCTCTCCGCGGCTGCCAGCGCTCTGCACAGGAGAAAAACCCAGAACAGGTGTTGGTGCAGTGCCTGGGCAGCCCTTCCAACCGCTCTGAGCAGGGGACCACCCAGGACATGGACATGGGATAAACAACAGCAAAACCCAGTGGGAACAGTCACAGAGACCCCCTAGCAACCACCAGACCCCCAGCCCTGACCTCCCTCCAACAACAATGGTCACCACTGGGACACCCAGCCCACTGAGGGGTCTTGAGGGAAAGGGGGAGAGGGAGCACCCCAGGTCTGGCCTCTGGGGACAAAGAGGCACCCCTGGGCTGTCACCAGTGTGTAAGATGGAGTAAAAACAACCCCAGGCCTGTCACCTGTAACCAATGGGGGGAAACAAGAACACCTTAAGGGTGTCATCAGATTGGGATGGGGACACAAAGAGAAACTCCTACACTCGTCACTTCCTGGAACTGAGGACAAGAAAGGACAAGTGGGGACAGTTCTCAAATATCTTATTTGCACAAGGACCAACCCCAGGCCTTGTCATCAGAGTGGGGACACAGGGCCATTCCTCCAGGCCAAAGGGACATGGAGCTCCCCTATGAGCTTGCCACCAGAGTGATGGGACCTGGAGTCTCGCTTGGAATTGAGAGAACACAGGACAATCCCTTCCACGTCTGTCACTAGAATGAGGGGATTTGGGGGCCACCCCCCAGACCTGTCACTGGGCTCAGGGAACATGGGTTCCCTCTTTGGGCCCAAGAGGACATGGAGCCACTCCTCTCAGGTCTGTCACCAGGGTGGGGAGACATGGGGGCCACCCTACCTGGGCTCAAGGGACACAGCACCCCCGCTTGGGCCTGTCACCTGCGTTCAGGGGATGCAGGAGCTCCCCCGCCGTGCCCACCCCCGGCTCCCAGGGAACACGGACCCTCCCCGGGCCACCCTCGGTGCTCAGTGTGCCGCCCCCTGGCCCACCTGCAGCTCCTCCAGCATGGGCCGGGTGAAGAGCCCGCGCTGCTCCAGCGGCTCCCAGAGCGGCTCCACCCGCAGCGCCGCCACCAGCCGGGCCCGCCC
>VWYP01029036.1:0-98104 GCA_013400435.1 Pycnonotus jocosus
TTTTTTTTTTTTAGTTTGCTGGTTAGCATCAGGGTCTTGATAGATTGCTGCTTTAAAGGAAGCAGTTCATAGCACAAATACAAAAGCTGCTCTGCTGTGATGCACATCAAGAAAGAGGCATCAGAGGCTAAAATCAAAAACCAGAGATGATTGCAGGAATTCCCTTCAAAACTGAGGGAGTGGAAGAGATTCAATGGGATCAACTGCTCAGTAGGCATTTCCTCAGTGGTGTTTTTATCAGTAGCAATTTTGTCCCATATTCATCTGTGAAAAGGAGGGAAAACAAGAGAAGTGTTCTTTTAAAGCTGTCTGTGCGTGATGCTCTGATAGTCTTGTCTGCTGAGAAAATGAGCAAAGCAAGGCAGGCCTTGTGACTTGTGATATATTAGTACAATGATGATGACAGGACTGATATTTACAAAGAGAATTCAGGCAAATCAGGCTGTATCAAGGGAATAACATATGGGTTTAAGCTTTGTGTTAGTAATGCAGTAAGTTGGAATTGCTGCTGTGTCAATTTAGGAGCCTTGTGTCATTGTATTGATTTACGAGAGACCAAATCTTACAGTAGCATTTCTCCAATTAGCCTCTCCAACAAATATCACACATCCCCAAAAAAAGAAAGAAACCAAATAAAAAACCACACAAAGCTCCATAACAATTAGAGATATCTATTGCTTTTGCTCACTTCAGATCATTTTCACAGCTGTATTGTCAGCTTTGGGTCCCATTTCAATAGTCCGTGCAGTGACCTGCTGTGGTTTGATAGAAATGTTGTCTCTCTAGGTTTTAAAAACTACAAATGTGGTAATTTGCAACAGCCAGAGCAAAACGTTAAAACTGCTGGCACCCCGTGCAGCTGCTAAATGGTAAACCTGGTTGTTAGTGTTGGCAAGGTGCTTGGCTCTGTCTGGGCTGTTGCTAATGAAAAGTGCCTGTACAAGCCCCAGATTCATAAGTGATTGCTGTGCTGGGAGCACCAAGCTTACAGCAACAGGAAAGGAGTGTCAGAGAGATGGCAGCTGGCAGGAAAGGACATTGCCAGCTTCCCACAGGAATAACCACTGCTGCCTTTTCCTTTCTGGGCCTGTAATAATGTCCAGAACTGTCCTTCTCCTTCTTTCTGTCCTCCTTCAACTAGTATTGATTAGGATCCTTTCCTACCATTATCACAGGCTCTGTATTTCACTTTGCTCCTGGTGCTGAACAGAAGTGCTGCGTGTTCTGGAAATACTTTTTGAAAGTAAAGCACCAGGGTGGTAAGATGTAAAATATCTTGGAAGGAAAAAATGTGAATGGCTGGAGTTATTTACACATTTTTGTATACAATTTAGCAATTGTCAGGCAACAATAGCAATATGCATGAGTTTTATTAAAGCTTTTATGTGTATCTACAAAAAAACAATGTGAAAGATTGAGCCTTACTTTTCATTAAGTTTTCATTAGGATTTTTTTCCCCCTCCCATTTCACTCCTCTTTCATTTAAATTAGATGTGTTGATAGTAATTTGTATCTATCTGGTTATAGTCTATTGCACTCTATCACTAGAGTTGATACATTTCTTTTCCAACTTTCATGGGTTTGGGTGGGTTTTATCCCATGTAAATATATTTTCATGTGCATCCTTCCCATGTACAGAAGAGCACATAATTTTTGTTGGCAGCATCATTCATAGTCCTGCATCACTCTTGAGTATTTTCAAGGGGTAGTAGAGTTGAAGCTATGCTCCAGGGACAGTGTAGTTGGAACATCCCTCCATTTTCTACTTATCTATTTAAAAAGAAAATTTCAGTGGCCATTTCTTATAAAGTGTTGGCTTCCATACAGTTTTTTTTTTCACCATCCTAATTTTAATGGGCTGGTTATATTAAACATATCATGTCTAGGAATAATATTTTTCCTTTTTTAATTTTTAGTGTAAATATATTTTCTTTTCTTTCTACAACTGATGATCCACAAGTGCACACAAATTCTGATGTGCACATATTCTCTTTTTCCACTGTGGTATTCTCAGAAAAATATACTCATCACCTTCTGCCATTCCTCATGTTTTCAATACAGCATATGCAGTGCTGTGGCCAGCTTTGGTTGCACTTCCCTCTCAACTCCTACTGGAATTAAATTCTTCTACTGCAGTCTTTCTCCTTTTGTCTCCTGTAGTTATTTTTCTGTATTTATGTTACATGTCAGGCTTGAATTCCAATCCATGTGTCTTATTTGGCAGATACAACCCTCCAGATGCTGACATGTGTTGTTCTAATGACATAATCATCGTGTATCTCAGGTCTGATCTCCACAGATGAGGAAATGTTGATCAAGGAGCTCCTGCTTGGCAGTTTGTGCCTTGTAGCTCTCAGACTGCTCCTTTCATTCAGCAACTCCTGATAGTTACATCTGCTGTTGCTGTGCTTACAAAAAACCCTCTTTGTCTTGCTCTGTGAGAAACAGAGACTTTATATAAACCTAATACTGGGATATACTCAGCTTCTGCCTAAGAGCCAGAGATCTCCGCATCATATCCATGGTTATTGTAACTCCACTGCTTGTTGGTGCCCAGCAATATTTATTGTAGCAGCTTTACATGGTAGTTTGCCTCTACCTCTGCAAACATGGTAGTTTGCAGAGTCCTTAGTGTTGGATCTGTGTTTATTTGGGCTTTATTCTCCATCTTGGTACCAAGCTATACACTACCCTAAAAGTATTTCCTGCTTCAGGAGTTTATAAACTCTTCTTTCATTCCACTTTTCAAGCAAATATGTTTTTGGAGGTTTGGGGGTTTTTTTTATACTGCCACTTTCTTCAGGAAATGATAATTAATTAAACATTTTTTTATGGACATCTGTTGCTTTGGATGAGTTGCAGAAGGACCCCAAACACTCTTTTTGAGCTAGACTCTGTCATAACTACCATTTGGGTTTTGTGCCATGGGGTTCTGGCCTTCAGCATTTACCTAATGTATATTCTTGAAAACCCCAAAAGTCAAAGTATTGTCTCATCAGTGTAAGACTTATTTCCCCATTTAGGAGTGACAATTTTGTGTGCTTTTCTTGTTCAGAGACTTGAAGGAGTTGATCAGCATGTAGAACTGAATGGGGGAGATCCACCATACTCACCTGAGCTTTAAGGCCCTATGATTGTTTGCTCCTGAAATCAAATGAAACTAGAATACCTCCTTTTGGTAGCACCACATTGTATATTCCCTTAGAGCTTCAGAATCTTCTTAGGAAAACATGCAGGTTTTTACAGATATTTTTCAGAGAAAAGCAGACATTGTTTAACTAACTGATTTATTGTCACCAACTATCCCCTTCTGAAGAGTAGGTATTTGGCACAGCGTCTTTCCTTCTGGGTTCAATAGCTCAACCAACATTGCAGAAACCCACCTTCAATAATTTTGTGAGTCTTTTGGCATCTTTTGCTAAATTCCTGAGATTGCAAACCAGAAGTCATCAGTAATAGGCTCACTATAAGTAGAACCAATTTTTCTTTTTCATAATTGGTTCTGGTTAGGGCCAAAAAGAGGAAGCAAGGGAAGTTTATGGAAGATTTTGAAAAGTCTTTGAAGAAGATTTCAATTTTTCATATTAATTAACCAGCATGCACTTTATAGTTACAGTTAATCAGGCTCTCATATTTTTAACTGGGAAAAAATCTTAATATTTGTGGATAGACTCTGTCTCCAAGTGTTGTTGAGGAATTTGTTGTCTCAAGAACTTTAAAACGATTGTATCCACGAGGAAGCTCTAAGTAGTACTTGAGCCAGCTGACAGTCCTGAGTTCCCAGGTTCCACTTACCCAGTGGAAGGTCAGTTTACAAAGGAGGGATTTTCTTTCTAGGGAGAGTTTTATTCCATCTAGAATGGACTGAGGTCATTAAGTTCTTTATCTAGGTCATGGCTTCTTGAGGAAATACACAATAAGCAAAAGGAATAGTTCACAGGAATAAGGGCTTGTAATGATGTAATGGTTTCACTGTTTAAGAAGTAATTTATTCCTAGTGCAAAACACTTCCAGTATTGCATGTGGTGTATGAAAGCGCTGTTGCATTATTTACAGGGTTATATGATAAAATTCTTTCCCTACCTAAGTGATTCTCTAATCCTAGAAATACTTTCAACAGTTAAAAGAATCATTTCATTGCCTTCTCAATCTGTTAACTAATCTCTCCCAAGAGCTGACTAGAGAAATCCACCTTAATTCCAAGAGTGAAATTAGGCCATAAAGATCTTTGTGAGTGTAGTTTAAGACAACGATTATGAAGTTTGCCGGGTTACCTCAGATTTAATTGAACCTAAATGCCTTGGTAAAAGCATGTATCCTATTTCATGCACTTCCATAAAACTTCATGGCAGATTACACATCACATGAATGCAGGAGAGATTAAATTGATACATCATTTTAACATGCACCACTTGGCCATCCCACCACTTCCTTCCTGAAGTGAGAGGAGAAGCCCAGAAATGTGTGTCAGTCACACCTCCTTTTCCTTTCAGGCTTTCAGACAGTCATGCATGGAATTAGTTTTGCATGCGAATCAGCAACTGGATCACAGCACAGGTAGCAAAAATTTTTATTGTGCCTGAACTCTTGGCACTCCCACAGTGTTGAATGGGTTTTTCATTTTCTGTGGGCTGCCACCAGTGAGCATAAAGGCAGATTTGTCTCCTCTGTCCCAGTCTAGTTCCATCTCTGCTGTGCAATCTCATGCACAGAGGGGATGCAGGACGGTCACAGAGGTATTTGGGTAGGTAATACACCTTGAAGAATGCAGTTACTGTACAGGTAAGTAGTATTTTTTTCTTTTGGAGTAGTCGTCTGTATAAGATTCCTGAAGAGAGGCAGTCACTCTTTATCATTCTGATATTTTATCAAAATGCAGGAAGATTTGCCATTGGTGTGATGCTCAAAGGTATGATTGCTTCACAGGAACAGTCACTGTAGGAAAAATGGTATAACTGTAGTTAAAATTGATTGAAGATTTTTTTTCCCAGAGTTTAATGCTTATCACAATAAAGGTAGCATACTTCCTGTGATTAAATGGAGGAAAGCAGCAGCAGCACAGGTCATCATGAGCCTGTCATGTTTTAGAGTTCAGAGCCAGACAGTTGGAAAAACATTGCTGATGTGTCAAAAGGTTCACTTCAATTTTATCTACTAATGCAATACAGCAGCTTATATTTTAAAAAAGAAGTCATTCAAATACTAATCAGTTAGTCACAAATCAATGAGCTAGAAACAAAATAATTCTTTAAGAGTGTTTTCAGACTGTACTACACTAATGGAAGTGCTACCTGTCTAAGCAACAACCTACTGCTCCTGCCAGTCATTTGTGAGGTTTTGCCAGGTGGTTACACACGTCATGACACCATTAGAAAAATAAAATTGCACATCTTTTAGGTTTGACTGAGACAGAAAGGAAAAGCTTCTACTCAGTCTTTCCTTACTGGGTGGGCTATTAGTATTAAAGTTCACCGTTTCTAGGCAATTCATTCTAAGTCAGCCTGGCTTTTTAACTTGTAACCCTCTATCAAATATGTAAAAGTTTATGTATTATTTTAGGAAGAGTAATTGTATATGAATATAGATTTTTCAAATGCAGGTAATGTGGCACAGTATTTTTGGTATCACCAGTTGTTCTTCCTCCTGTCCCTCAAGAGTTCACCTGTCTGAATAAAGCACTATATAGTGTCACATTTAATACACTGTTGAATTCACCTCTGAAATGTTTGCCTGGAATGAAGAGTGGATAGACCTGCATGTTAGAATGTTTTATTCTGCATTCTTATTTTAAAGGAGTTTCCATTTTAAATGCTGCTGTTCAAATGTACAATTCCCACTTCTGTGGGACACAGAGAACTACACATTCACTTGGCTGTCCATGAATGATATATCAAAGAGTAAAGTTCATCATTACTCTGTAATGCAGATAGGCAAATAAATATTTATGTATCTGAAATGGTCAGTATTCCTTGCAGAACTTTTTGTAACCTTGTTATTTATCTTTTTTATGAGACTTCATTTACGCTTGTCATAACCATAAAGTAGTTTTGGAAGGTGTTATCAGTGTTCCTAAAAGATTCTGCAAATATGAAAACATGTTAAGCAACTCTTATTTTTGAAATGTAGATCTCTCCATTTGTTTCTTTCAAAAACAACAATTACTTGCCTGGTGAATCCACTTTGGAATGTAACCATCAGCAGAAAGCTGCTCTGCTTGCAAAGCCCAACAACTCCTGCTGCCCGTGCTGGTGGCTGAACACCAGCCTTGCTCTTGACCAGGGCAGTGGTGCCAGATGTCCTGCACTAGTCTGATACAAAGCTTTGCATCTCTGCTTGAACACTCTCATTGAAAGGGGCAGTTTTGAGACTGTCAGAAATGGTTTTCATACAACTATCTTTGGGAGTTTGGTCCTAGAAAGCAGGAATCAAGGAATAAGTGAGATTCATTAGTTAAACTCCAATGACTAATTTTTTCATTATGAAGGTTGCAAGGACAATGTTTTTCCAAGTCAGTCTTCTTTTTTCCTTATTCTGTATATGGTACAAAACTCTTTTGGTGTAAGTGGAAAATTACAATCCTAAACATAAAAGGACAGAAGCCAAATGGGTACATCTGACAAAGAGCAATATGCCAACAAATTAAAGCATTTTTGATTCTTCCACTGCTACTGAGATGGCTAAAAAGCCATGTATTAACTTCAGATGCATTAGTGTCTCATCAGAACTCTATGATCTAAACCAATCTGCAAGACAAGAAGTGCAGAAATCTTCCATCAAGCTGCTCTCTTGTGGTGGATTTGTTAAGCAGCCATGGTCCATGGCTTAACAGGGCATTTATGTTTGCACAGCCTGCTTTGCAGCCTTCTGTGAAGCTGCTTCTGCAGAAGCAGGAGAGACACATTTATTTTCCTTGCGAGACTAACGTTAGGAGAGTCTCCTTTACAAATAACAATACCATTATTTTGTATTTTTTTTAAGTTATGCTGCTTGTAGAAACCAATGAAACATATTTTCTGAGGAGCAGTAAGTTTTCTTCAGTGGTCTGAACATATGAGGCACGTCTGAACTCACAACTGTGAAGATGCTCTTAATCAAAGAATAGGTTTTTAGGGAGTCCTCAATAGTGAATGTCTGAGGTTCAGACAGCCCAGATGAATCCTTCATATTCCCTAGAGACCCTTGGGTGTAAAACTTCCTTTAAGACTTAATCTGAACAGTGGAAAACTCTGTTGGGTCAATGTTTGCTTTTCTCCCTCTTAACCTGGAAATGGTGAATTCCAAAGTGCAGTGCTCTGTTTCCCTTCTTACCACACCTGCTGCTGAATGTGTGAGCAAACGGGCATTTCTGACTGCCTGCTGCCTTCCTGCCACTTCTGGCTTCTCTACTTCTTCAGAACTGCTTACTAATCCTTATTTTCCAACAATCCTTGCTTCTCTGTGCTGTATAATCTGACAGGACTGTGGTATAGCCACACCAGGCAAGCACTCTTGCTTTGAGATCCTGCTTCTCTGCTTTCTCCTTCTCTTTGCTGCGATCTTCCTCTTACTCCTGCATCCCTTCATCATTCTTTCCTTCGTGTGAAGATTATTTGCCTGCAGTTATGCCTTGGGAGGGAGAAACACATTTTGGTTGGCTTAAAACTTGGTTGGTTAAAAGGCTTTACTTCCAAACAAGTCATCTTCACCTAGTCTCCCGTCATTTTCCAGGACAACCTGCGTAAAAAGGATGATCGGATTGAAGAATTGGAAGAGGCACTCAGAGAAAGTGTTCAGATAACTGCAGAGCGGGAAATGGTGCTAGCACAAGAGGAGTCAGCCAGGATCAATGCTGAGAAACAGGTCTGCAATCTTGTAAAGTCACTGGTAGCCCTCCTAGGAAAGTAACCAGACAGTAAAGTACTAATTTCCCTGCTTTCCTGCGTGAAACACAGCTGGCTTTCTTTGATGATCCTGTATGTCTGTTCCACCATTAGGTAACAGAACTCATAAAATCTGCAAAGCCTTCATAGTAAGTTGTATTTCCTAGGTAAGATTTTCTTGAAATTAAAATCAAGATACAAGGTATCCTGAGCTTTTGAAATACTGGTTTAAGTCGTAGCTCTTCTGCTCTGTCTTGCCTGTCAAAGCTGCCTTCCTGTGTGTAAGGTATACTCAGATTTACTCAGATTTGTTCATTGAATGTATTTGAAAGATAATGGTTTTTATTAGCCTGGTTGTGTTTATGGACCACAATCTCCTTGCACTTGAAAAACAGCTGGTTAAAAAGAGATCCCTTGGCTCGAGCCAAGCATGCACACAGAAAATACACACTTGTGTACTGAAGCCACAAGTAGAAACTCTCATGCATTAATTTATTTTGTGCCACTGGTAACTCTGAAGAATCATGGACATGCCTGATTTTAGCTCAGGTAAGTAATCATCAAGAAAGCATATCCTAAGTTATGAATAACTTTAATCTCCATGAGATTTTGATAAAGCTTGTGAAACAGTAGCTGAAACTAACACTTTTACTTTTTGTGAGCCTCTTCAGTGTTTTTCACTGTGCTTTAGGACAGTAATTAGNCCCTACGTTATGAATAAATCCATGAGATTTTGATAAAGCTTGTGAAACAGTAGCTGAAACTAACACTTTTACTTTTTGTGAGCCTCTTCAGTGTTTTTCACTGTGCTTTAGGACAGTAATTAGCAAACAGGAGCATTTGGTTAGTTACATTTCAATGGAGGAATCTCCTTTGCTTTGTTATTTACTTAACAACACTTCTGACCAAGTGCACTTTAAAACATTTTAAGAGGTTTTTCTATCACAGGTTTTAATGAAAAAGACGTAAAAATCCGAGTTTTCCTGAAGATAGCAATTGTTTCTCTATGAGCTAGAGTCAAGCTCAGCTGTTTGCTGGTTGAGGATAATTCTGGTTGCTGTATTTTAGGATCCTAAACAGTGTGATGGAACTCTCTTAGTATGTCCTGTGGCAGTTCTTTATAGAATTTTGAAAGGCAAACACAGATAATATTAGAGTTTTAAAATGCAAGACTCCATATTCTATATACTACCAATGGCAAACCCATTGACTTTCACAAACCATATAATAATTTATGAATATTCTTAGTCCAAGTGTGAGTGATGTGTGTGATTTTTAAAATGTTGATGTTGTTCAAACTGATTGTAATTTGCTTTTAATTGCATGCTTTTTCTTTCCTCTCTTGTTTATCTTGTTTTCTACCATTCTGCCACTTCACTGCCTGTCTGAAGCTTTTTAATGAATCAGTGCATGAGGTCAACCATTTTGGCTTTAGGTGGTTCAAGGTATGAGCACATCTCATTTGTGTGTGCCTCTCCCCCAATATTTAGTGTTGTTACTGTAGCCTTGTCTTGTGTAATCCTGCCCTCCATCATCTCATGATGTGTGGTGTTGTGTTATTTTATAGGCTTCACATTTGAATTACAGTGTCCACGAAGCCACCTGGATTTCATAGTTCTCATGTATCTCTTATAGATTAAAATCTTGCTCTCTTTAATCCAGTGTTTGAAAATATCCTGCCAGTTTGTATCAGCTGTGACAGTGGGTAACTGTGTTAATACAGAATCTGTGTATGCAAGACGTCTCCTGCTGACTAAAGCTTTCTGTTTATTTCAGGATTTTAGACCTGTTCTTTCTTTCATCTTTCCCAAAAATAAAATCGGGCATTTCCTGCTGGGAGCAGTGCCCCCACTGAATTGGGCGCAGTTTTATTATCCCTACTGATCTGTACAGCAGAAACTCTGCCATACAGAAAGCAGACGAGGCAGTCTTGCATAGATGGGAAGGCTTGAAAGTCCTTCAAGCCTTTCATTCTCATAATTGTCACCTGGTTTTACTGGTGCACCTGCTGAATCCTCTGTGTAAATTCCATTGTGAATTCCTCACAGCTGTAGGGTTGTGTAGTCCTGTGGCTGAGCCCACCAGTTCAGCCCTCTGTGTGGAAGGTCAGAAGGTGTGTGCAGCCTTTGGTGTACGTGCTCCCATAAGACTGAGGGTAGGATTTTGCAGATAAACACTTCTATCATAAAGGGGTTTTTATTAGAGATGGTAAGTGTAGATTAAGGCACTATTTCTGCATTAACCAAATCTGAGTTTATTTTAGAGAAGCTATCATTATGTTCCTCTGGGGGGAAAAAAAGAATTACATAAAAGTTTTTCCCTGCTTAGAAGTACAGCAGTAGTTTTGCTCCCTAAGAAAAACTGTTGGAGGTTTTCTTTGATGAGAGGCCCTGTCTGGTTCACAAAGCCTTTTGGTGTCCTGATGCATGTTCCTGCAGCAGGAAGCAGGAGGTTATCCTTCATATGAATGGAGTCCTAACCAGCACCATTCCCAGATAAGGCTGGAAATGTGCTCTGATCTTCAGGAGATAGGGGCCCTTTCTGTGAAATAAAGTGAAACACAAGTTCAAGTTCTGTGACTCAGTATTGATCAATAATTAGTGACAGGGTCTTGTCTCAAGGAGCACAGTAGTAGGATTACTGGCATTTTATTGCAGGGCATAGTTCACAAATGTTTTCTGACCTGAGATACTTCATGCTTTCCTTTTCCTTGCTCACTTTTATCCCCTTGCTTGAGTGCACATCCCTGCTGTTTCCCCAGCCGAGGTTGTTCTGGAGCTGTGTTGTGAGATGGAGCAGCGACCTAATTCATGGGAACAACTGTCTGATTTTCTGAGAGGATTTTTTCATGTGAATCACTTCACTGCCCTGGTTCATGAATCCCCATGCAGAACCTGGGGACATCTGAAGGGGTGTTGACCTGTGGGGACAGGACTGAGAAGTGAAGACAGGAGTTGCTTAGTATTATTACTAAAAATATTTTTACCAGAAACTTATTGCAGCCTTTACAATGGGCTCCTGCTTTTTGAGTGAGATGGTGCATTGCCTGACCACAACACGTTTGTCCAGCTTATTTTATTTCCTTCAAATTTGAAAAGCAGAAGATTTAAGAAATTTAAATAACATTCTTGCTGATAGTAGTGCAGCTCTGTTCTCTCATGAATATCAACTCCTGCTTAAATGCACTCTCTGTATCTGCTAACATTTAACTCCTTACCCTAAATTGTAATGGCAAATAAACACATAAAATAATGGCCATCACCTCATCATTCCTTCCTTAAGTAGCTACTTAAACTGAAATTTTTAAGTTGGCAGTCTCATCTTGACACCTTCCATCAACTTTTCTTGAAGTTATGGTTCTCAGTGGAACATTTTAAATGAGGTTAAGGATGTCAACCTATAAACAGCTGTGTCTGTGTTCATGCACTGTGTCTTTATCCTACACTGGGCAGGTTTTTCTGCTTTCCTTTTTTAAGGAAAAAATCAAAAGACTGAATATTGGAAAAGTAATGTGTTGTTTAAATGGATTTTTCTTATTCCTTTCTCCCATTGTCTCTATAAATTATTTCAGCAGGATTTAATGTTATTTCAGGTACACATTACATGTAAAATATGTTGATAACAAGACTCCTGAAATTCTCTATCATGTATGCCTACTTCAAAATTGGTATCTGTTTGTTAAGGAAAAATAAAGATGAGATAGATAAATAACCAAAACCTCCTTAACAGTTCTCTCCTGTTTCCCTACTGTAAATACAAGGTCTGCAAGGGTTTGGATGTAGAGTAGAGCCTCCAAGAGCCTCTTCTGTCTTACCTGTAAGTTACTGTACAGAAATTCTCACCAAGGTTTGAATGGTACCTGTCATTTGCACTCCCATCAGAACACTATTCTGGTTTTAACTTTCTAGCAAATACTGTTTAGACTACAATTCATTGTAAGAATAGAATAGAAATTACATTTACAACAGATTTATCATATATTGGACTCTGTCCTATCAAATACCTTCTAAAAATGCAAAATAAATTAAAACACATTTTTTTTGCTGAGTGTTCTGGTGAAATAGATCTGGTATATTTTCTCACATGTGTTGAGAAATAATTGGAATTATTCACAGCACAAATTCTGACACACTAATTACTTCCTGCAGGTCCCTGTAAATGAAAAATAAAAAGTGGAACTTCTCAGGAGCCACTTACCTGTAGATGTCTTCTGAACACTATAGAAATTACAAGAGTTCTGACTGCTCTAGTACATGCTGGACAGTTTGCTTTTAATGAATAGTTTTTCTCTTCTTCTGTATCTCCTAATGAGAAATTTGATAAACTAAGAGATTGGAGATCAAGGCAGTAATCCAAGGTATGGCTTGGGGGAGAAGGTGCTTGGAGGCTTTTTCTAAGGTTTTTCTAGGGAGTTTACGTTTCTTTGGCTGAACTTCTCTTGAATATCTTCTGAAAAGCTCTTTTCTGTAAAAGTCTGCCAAAATAATTTTGGCTTTTGAGTGTGTGTATATATGTGTATGTGCAAAGGCATTTGAGTAGTTTGTTCATATTAACTAAAATTCTGTGCTAAAAATTTATATTTTAATTTGTTTTACTGATAAAAAGTTTTAAGAGCTTTTTAAGTCAGTGTCAGCTCAAAGTATAATCCCAACGTAGTTTTCAAAGAGATTCACTTTATTCTTTTGTCTCATTGTTCTGCTTTGGTTAGAGAAGGCATTTTGGGTGACTGAAGTTCACCATGCCCTGTGTCCCTGTCAGTGAATATGTTTGCAGGAATTTTTAGGAGCACTGCGTCTCCCTAATGTTGCTTCTTTTCCCCAGATACTGAAATGGATTACATAACCTTTTCCTTTAAAAATACACAGATTTGTACTGAGTCACACTCCCTGCAGGGGAGAGGTAATTTGGGATGTAATTCCCTCTGCATTCAGTAATGTACCTTTTAAGAGGTGAAAGAGTGGAATTTTTTCTCCTGGTTGTGTTCAGCTGTTTTTTGTTCAGGGGTTTTTTGCCTCCAGATGGGAAGAATGAATAGAGAGAGAAATGATGAATAGAAAATCATGCCTAACGACTTTGAGGCAGAGATCTTTTTCAAACATTATGGACAAAAACTGTTTAAAATCTTTTAGAATCATAGAACTGTTTAGGTTGGAAAAGACATTTAAGATCATTGAGTCCAACCATTAACCTGACACTGCCATGCCCACCACTAAACCATGTCCCTAAACACCACATCTGCCTGTCTCTTAAATTCCTCCAGAGATGATGACTTTGTTTTTGTTTAATTTGTTACTCTCATTTAAGATTGCAAAGTAGTCAAAATTTGATGAGTTTCAGGAGAATTGGGGGCACTGAAAGCATAATTAACCTCTGTGCAAAATGTACATTGAACATTTCTCCATATAACTCACCTTTACATTTAATGAAATGAGAAATACCGACGTAAACTGTTATATATGAATTTGGTGCAAGTGCTGATTTTGACATAATTTTGTTTGTATTTTATCCCTTTTTATTGTTTAATAGATAAATACTGATTTCACATTATGCCTTTTATAAAGTCAGGTATTCCAGGCAATGCTCTATCTTGGCATCTCTGTTATATTATTTTCTTAAGCACCCACCTGTAGACAGCATTTTATTTGTTGTGACTCAAGAGAAAATCAGATTCTTGCAGACTTAGTTACATTAATGCTTGCTTATAATTGTGAAGACCCCCACAAATACTTGTATTAATCTTTATTTAAGCTAGTCCTGTGCTTTTTTCATTTTAAATTTCTTTTCCAGTTGCATTCTCTGTGATCTTTAATGCAAGTGCGATGCAATAATATGTAGATTAAGGCATTAGAAAAGCTCATTAGGCTTGAACATTAGATTCATAAATTGAAAAATACATGTTCTTTTTCTGACATAATTGATTTTTCCCCAAAATCCGTGAAATGCAAGCAAAGAAATTGTTTTCCTTCCCAAAACATTCTCCTATACAGAAAAGCACAGAAGAGTAAAGCTTGAGGCTCAGTAAATTAAGGATGCCTCTTCATTTGAAATATTTCCTACTCACACAAAAGCTTCCATAATTTCCTGTACTGCTGTTTACCATTGGATTCCTTCAAACCCTTCTGTGAATTTCACCCTGAATTCAGTTGGCCCCAAATAGTGGAAGTTCTTTTTATTTATTGTAGTTAGGTTCTGGTATTTGCTTTCTGTTAACTACAATGCTAAAGATCTGCTTCTACAAGTTTGTAGAGGTGGAAACTTTCCTGAGCTTGCCAATGAGACTGTGCTTCTTCACTTTGCCATGTGTTCAACCTTCACATGGCAGTGCTTTCATTTATTTATGTTCATGATCCTTAATGTCTTTTGGGAAAAGAATGTTAAAGTTGTACATGGAATCAGGATAACGTTTTTCACTGCTTACAGTGAGTGAATACATCATGCCAGAATTTTTCTCTTTGGAAAATCAATCTGTGCTATATAAATTGACAGTCTTTGTTGTGCTTTGTAGTGCAAGGTTAAATATTTACTTTGAATATTATTCAGTTAGGTCTAAACTATCTGCCATAGTGACATATCCTAGTTAACCTGAAACTGTCTAAAATGCAGCAAAATGGAAATCAGCATGGTCTGCAGAAAGCTGGTAAAATACTGCTGAAATCCTTGGGCAATTAGTCTCACTTCTACCTTAGCAGTCGTAGATATAACCTAAAAAAAGGCAAATTATTTTGAAGATGGCCATATTTAGTGTTGTGGCTGGAGTATCATGAATTAACCGTAGATCTAGAGAATTTTGTTTGGGCTTGATAAATGGTGCCAAATGAGCAGGTGCAGTGCTGCACAGGATGTGCTTCGTGTGCTGCATTCTAGTCTCTGCCTCTGTAGAGATTTTTAAAAGGTGATCAAAATCCAGGTCTTTTCAAGATAGATTGTTATTCCTAGTGGTTGCTGCTGTATTCCCAAGGGTTGGGAATTGCTAGCCACGGAAAATAAACACAAAACAGTTTCCTGACACTACACGTCTATGTAAAGTAAAATAGGACAGCTTCCTTTGGTATGGTTATGTGGATTAAAAAAACATAATGAGAATGTTTCATTGAATTGTTTCACTTGAGCAAAATGTAGAAATCAAATTATAACTTGTTACAGTCTTTAGATACCAGTGATGAAACCAGATTTCTTTTCCTCTGTAGAAATCAGAGTTCAGTTTTCACTTACTTTTTTCAAGGCCTGACACAAATATTTTGTCTGTGTTAAGCAGAGGCAATTGTCATTTCCTTCTCAAGAGCTCTTGCCCCAGCAGAAGCTGTTGCTTATTGATGTAGGCTATAGCCCACATTAGGAGATACAACCATCAAAGCTAGCTCCAAGCATCCTAACAGGACACAGCTGTGACTTACTGAGCCCTGTTTTCTCTTTTCCAAACATCTGTGAATCCTGATTCCTCCTCCTTCGTACAAAAACTCAGTGCTCTTGGAGTAGGAGCAAAAAGCACTTGATGAATACTCAAGTAAGAAACCCCTTGACAGAGAGTTCTTTGTTGATGTTTTGTGGCTTCTGCAGGAGGAACATGGTAATGTCAGATGTCTGGTCATTCTCATTAGTGCTCCTCCTTGCCTAGAGCCGTCAGTGGAGACAGCAAGGAGCAATACAGAGCATTAACTCCTTTTTATTATCAGATGCTCTTTTTATAATGAAGTTTTTGTTGGGAGACCAGCTCATGGAAATAAGAGACATCAGCTGTCTAAATATCTCAGTTTCACAGTGATAAGAAAAATTGCATTCATCTGCTGTATCCTGCAGGTTTTCAGACCATAGGCTTTTGTTCTCTTTATCTTGCTCCTCTCCTTTTTCCCATTTAATAAGGTAGGAACAGAACAGTGGCACCAGTTCTGTTAAGCCACCAAGACACTCTATTTTATCAGAGATGCTGAATGTACAAAATCCAAATGACCTAAAAAACAAAGGCACAAAGCCTTAAGAAAGCCACACGATAATGTAAAAAAAGACAAAGTTCATCTCTAAAATTACTGCTGTATATTACAGACGATCAAAAGACCCTGCTTTTTCTCTGGAGAATTGCTAATCCAGCAGCCATTTTCCCAGCTTCAACACTAACTGCCCTCTTTACTGCAGACAGAACTCCTCCTCCATGTGCAGTCTGCCACGTTCCTCTCATGCTGCACACAGCTGCCTTTGGCAAAAGGGTGCTGCATGCCTGGCATCCCCTTGGAGGTGCAGGTAGAAGTGATATATAGAAACATCTTCATTACTGCATCCTGTGCACTGGTGCTGAGTAAGAGGGGCTTGAATTGAAGCCAGAGCTGCAGGCTGTGTGGTGGGACAGAGCCATCCTGCTTTACACCCCTCTGCTGGCAGTGGGGCAGAGCTTTCAGCTGTTCTGTGCTTGAGGGCTGTCCTTACCTTACAAATCATTATGGGATCATTTTACTGAGGGACAGGAATGTTTTTCTTGATATTGTTTACTGATTTCTCTCCTTTTCCTCTGATATTCTTAGCTCTGAAAAAGCTATGCCTAACAGTTTTCCCAATATCTATAGGAATTTGAAGTTTGTTCCCTTAATTCAGAATAGCCAAGAATTGAGTTAAGTGTCTTGGATATAATCTTTAAGAGTACCTTAAAGCCACCCTACTGCTTTAACGAAAATGGGGCTATGATGAAACCATAATTCATTTCCCTCTTATTTTGTGTAAAGGTTTATTAGCTTGTGATTTAAGCAAAACATCTGGTCCTGCTGGCAATCCAAGTTATGTCAGACTCAGTGCTTTCTCCCTGTAATATGTTACTGGAGGCAGTTAAATTACATGCCTAAGTCCCAAGTCTGGCCTGTGCTTTTTCCATGTCTTAACATCTGTTCTAGGAAATTTTTTCTGGGATCCAAGCAAGTTTACATGGAGCCAGATCTCTTGTCTTTGTCTTTCCTTTCATGCCTATTTATTTTCCTTCTCTGCGGTCTAAACTGAGTAAAAGATAATGCAGAAATTTGCAGTCTCTTTATCATTTCAGCAATGCACATAGTGAGATAAAAAATACTTTAAAAACTCAAGAGCTGTAGATAAATAGGAGACTGTCATTTGAGAGTGACACTTTGAGAAATGTTAGTTATTTTTTCAGTCCTTCTGATATTCTTTCTACTGACTTTTAACTGCAAGATTTTTGTTTTGCTTGCCTAATTAATTTTGGGCAAATGTACAGATTAGTACATTTTGTCTCGCAATGCCAAATTCTTGTTTATACAAAACAGGTTGATGTTTAGAAAATAAATCATTTAAAATATACTTGTTAGCCTGCTGAGGTGGTTTTGAAAAGATCTCTAGTGATTGATTTATACACAGATCATGGAAAACTACTTGCTTCGTTGGTATTTGTACCTGTGTCCTCTGAAAGTTCAGCATTTTGTATTCTGCCTGGAATTTTTGAGACACAATAATGAATATAAACAGCTATCCCACAGCCTGCTGTGTCTGTATGTATATTGAAAGAACTAGAAGTTTCTTTCCCTCAATCAGAAGCATAAAACCAACTCTGATTCCAGGTATGTAATTAAACAGTAAACTGTGTTTCCTATGTTTGACCTAAAATTCTGTATCACCAACTTAGGAGCAGGGATCTTAGTGTAATAGTCAGGTCCTTTTGTCATGCCCTTGGAGACTTTTAATTACAGACTGGTAAGGTCGAGGGAGGGGATTCTGCCCCTCTGTTGAGCTCTGGAGAGCCCCACCTGGAGCATCCAGCACAGGAAGGACATGAACCTGCTGGAGCCAAGATGATCAGAGGGCTGGAGCACCTCTCCTGTGAGAAAACCCTGGAAATCTGAATTGTTCAGCCTGGAGAAGGCTCTGGACAGTTTCATTGCAACCTTGAAGTATAAAAAGAGGGCTTGAAAGAGAGAGAGACTCTTGCCCAAGGTCTCTGGTTACAGGACAAGGGTCAATGGTTTTAAACTGAAAGAGAATTATTTTGGATTGGACACAGGGAAGAAGTTTTTTATAATGAGCACATTGAGACACTGGAACAGAGTGCCCTGAGAAGTTGTGGATGTCCCATCACTGGAAGTGTTCAGGGCTGGCTTGGATGGGGTTTTGAGGGGCATAATCTAGTGAAGGGCATGGCAGGAGGTGCTTAAAGGTCCCTTCCAACCCAAACCATTCTATGAAAAAGTGGGGAAAAAAAAAAGGAATGCACAGTCTTTTCTGTAAAGATTGATAGTCTACAGGTAAGAAAAAGCCTTACCTAACAAAGTATTTTTTATATAGTGTAGCAGTGGTTTGCTATCTTTAATGCCAGTCATATACATGTGAATTTGGATGCATTCCTATCCTATCACTTGAGACTAGGACATTTTCCTTTGTGGTGTCTGTGCAGGTCATTCTTCAGCCTTCTCTTGATTCTTGGTATGCACATAGCCTGTAAATGTGGATTGTGTGGGTCACCATTTCAGAGTAGAGCCTCTGCCCCTGCAGGTGTTTTTTGAAGTGTATGGCACTGTGCTCCTTTCTCCCCCCATATTGATGGTTCTGCCCTTGCCTCTTTAGAGTTGCACAGTCCCACTGTAGTGAATTACATTGTGTTACCAGCATTCATGATGCATTTGTGGCTTGAGTCATAACCCAGAATTGCTCTGCTTCTCTGTAAAGGTGCAAGCAGAAAATTAAGCTCTAGAACTATCACCCTGAGAGAGCTAGAGAAGGCTTTTCCTATTTTCTATGCAGTAGAAAAGTTATCTTCAGGTGATGCTTTATCACTGAGGAGAGCCCACAATGGGAAGAAAAAAGGAAGCTGCCACTACATTGTAATGTAAACAATCTGAAGTGTTTTGGGCATGCTGAAGTTCCATTAGTGAGCCATCTGTCTGGCTTGACTTCAGGTGTTGAAGTCTTGGGGCTCTGATTTTAAGAGGCAAACAATATCAACCACGTGAGCTGATACAAGCATTCTTCCTTGCCTGAAATATCAATTGTGTCTCAGGAGTTCTTAGCAGTGCATTAGTTCTCATGTAACAGGTGAGAGAACTGGAGTTTGCCTTTCCTGATCACCAGAAATCATTCCAAGAGCTAGTACAGAGGTTGGCAGGATTTCCAGCCTCAGTAATACTTTGTATATATAATCCCTTTCTCAATTTTGCTCTTTTTACTGGCTTTTGGGGAACTTGACCAAGCTCTTTGCATGTCCCTGGCTTCACATTACCCAATGGCCAGAAAGGTTTACTGGAACCACTGCATATTTGGAGATAATGTGGTATCTCTATGTCTGTGCAAAAGCCTGGGGTTTGATTTGCAGTTGCAGGAGCTAGAAATAACAGTCAGTAAAAGCAGGGAGGTTAGGATGGTACATAGGCTCCTGAAAAGAGCTTCAGGTTTTTCTGTTATTAAATCATTTCTGCATAGACTGCCATTGACATGGTAGATAAACTTCTCCTGTTGTATTACTTTTTCTCTCCACCTTGCTTTCATGTTTCCTAAGGAAGGAGATGTGATACTATGCAAAGTATTTGTCCTATCTTGACATTTTCCTCTTCTGCTGCTCTGAATCCCATCCTGATCTAATTGACATTCTTTGCCTTCTTTCACATAGTTTGTTCAGTCTCTCAGGAAATCTCCTCTCTAATGGAAACTTATTTCAGCTTGATGTTCTTCCTTAAAGATAAGCTGTCACCAGGTCAGGTCACTTAAGGCCTAAAAACAATGAACAAATAAGTTTTTTTTTAAGTTCTCTGCTCAGAATACATGAAGACCTTTCTGGCCTGTCTACAGAGAACTGAATTGTGGCTAAGTCCTAGACAGTCAAAGACACACCTTGCTTTATATACTGTCATTTGAGCAAAGAGAAAAGAGTAGCAAGAGTTCACTCTTTGCATCTTCTGAAGTGGGTGGAGACTTCCTAACTACAACTGACAGGGCACAAGCTTACCCGCAGCTAAATTGAAAATGTCAACAGCATGTCTCTGAAAAAATGTCTCAGTGTGCCAAGAGCTCTGGTTTTGGCAAATATTTTTTTCTTTATTATATAATTAGCTGCTCTCAGGGGACAAAATTCGAGGGTAGATGGGAAGTTTTTTGTATGGGCTAAATTAGATGTGCGTTGCAAGTAGTTTGCTTCCGGTGAATATTCCTCCATCATTTCTCACAGGACTCCTTACTGGGACAGGTCTGCACTAAGATTCAAAAGCTGCCAAATAAAATGTTTTGGTTGGTAGAAGTTTAATTGAAATAGACCCATGGACTATCTACAACCTGATGAATCTGAACAGTGAAGCCTTTACTGTGAATACAATCATCACTGTTTTGGTGAACTTTGTCTTTAGTAAATTGCGTGACAAATGGCCCTTGCTGGAGAGCTTGGAAGGTACTGACAGTTCTGTAAACCAAGCTGTTGGCACAGTTTAAAAGCTACTCACATTCCAGCCATTCCTAATACATGATTAGATCAATTTTCTGTTGGCTAGCCTGCAAAAATACAAACTCTAACCTTAGAAATAAAAAAGTTATCAAACAGAGGGATGAGAAAGAGATTAAGTACCTGCAATAAACACTACTAGGAGGTACTCTTGCAGAGTTAGCCCTTGCCACCTGTCCCTAGGAGCCTTGGCCCAGATATCAGGCTCCAGTTTCCTCATTTCTCCCAAACAGCTCAGCATTGTCACACCACAGATCTCCATCAGGCAAAGCAGTCCTTCAGTGTTAGCATCTCAGGCCTTGATGGCTGGCAGCAGGAGGAAGCCTGTCAGAAATATTTCAAACCTGATTATGGAGAAGATGTTGCTTCAGAGATGGTTTTATCTTGGCAGCTGACAGATTGACATGGGCCCTTTTGACTGTTGCAGTTGGCTGGGGGCTTGTTGATTCGAGGTGAATTTCTGTTCAAGCCCAGGGGTTTATAGTTGGCGTGCCTCTCTTAAAGGAAAATGTCTATGTAGGTATTTCTGATCCACCCACAGGAAGCAGAAACTGATATTCTAGCAGCTGATGCACAAGTGTACCTTCATTACCCCACCATTTTTCTAAGAATCAATTTCCATCCTAGTAGGTTTTTTTCTGTTCGTTATTTCTGCAGTTGTTCATTGCATTCTTTCCCGATTTATTTTCTCTATTTCATTTTGTGGAGTTTTCTCTTAGTTTGAAAGATTGGCAGATTTTCTGATCTTGTTTTACACATTAAACACTAATAAAACAGGGAAAGTTTGGTTATTATATCCATGCTTGCCAGTTTGGACTACTCGTCACTGAGGTTCTCTTTTGGTCTGTTGATTACTATATGAATTCTTAGCTGTACATTTTGAATAGTTTATGATAAGTGCATATTTTAATTTTTTATTTAGTTTGCTAAGCATAAGAATACCACCTTTTGGCAGCTGCATTTGAATGGAAGTAGAAACTCTTTCTGCAGTAAACACTGCACAGTGTCTGTGTTGTAAATCTCCTAGTTCTCAATGTCAATGTTTCTTGCTCTGTCACCATTGAGGATGAAAACCAGTCTTATTATCTATGTTTGTCCTGAGTTGTTAGCTCTGCCTTTAGGAGTACAGGATTTATTAAAGCATGTTACATACTTCTCTCCTATAGCACCTATATAGCAAATGACATACTCAACTCTCCTTGTAACAACATGTGAGCAGAAATTAAGCTTGTTGTAAATTCAATAATTCACTTCCAGGATGGATCACAAGTTGACTGTTATGGAGGGATATAAAGGCAATGTAATGCTGTATTTGCATACTAAATTTATACAAATATTTGATTTTGTGCAGCAGTGGCGTCTGTGCTTTCTGTGTGTTGAAAGCACATGATAAAATTGTTTATGAACACTTGGTTGTGATGGGAAGAGAGAACCTACGTGGAAGAAGTCAGTGAAAGCAATGTGTGCTATTGAGCTTTATTATAAAATTATTAAAACACATCCAGAGGTTTTTGAATGCTGTATGTAGCTGGATTTAAGCATGTATTGTGGTTTTGCACAATTGTGCATGTACTGTAATTTTTGTTGATTAGTGATAAATTTTACCTGAGACAGAACCTGTTCTGAGTGCAAAATAAAATGACCCTTCGTTTGTGTAAAATATATGGCAGACTTTATAATCATGTTGATTCTGAGTCTTTCCAGTTTGCTGAAGATAAGAGCATTGTTCTGCTGTACTTCTCTGCTATCAGCAAATCTTCGAATGTCTTACGTTGCTAAATCCCAACATGCACCTAAAAGCATTGTTCAAATGATATTTTGAGGGAAGTAGCCTCACATCCTCATGGGAACCTATTCCTCTCCCTGCTTCAGAAATGTTACCCTTGTTCCTAAAGTGAACATGCAATTTCTCTCTAGGCATCATTTACAGTGAAAGTTTTTTATCCTATTGGTATATAATCAAATAATATCCTTTGATATATGTGTGTTTCATTTAATAGCTTGCATTTTTGTGGGCCAATGTTAACATACAGAGGTCATCCTCTTATCCCAGTGGTACATTCTCTAAAACAGAAACACAGAAGAGTTGAAGGTTTGTATGGTAATGGTTATGCTGCATGACCAAACTAAGCTAACTCCCAAGCTGTGATGCTGCTTTGGTCAAGTGTAGACATCCTGTCCACAGCTCTGGGGGGTGCCTTCAGCCTGCAGAAGTGCTGAGTAGCATCCATGCCCTGGTATCCTTTGTGCTCCAGTTTAGTGGTGGCATTTAGTAAGTTCCAGCGGGTCACACTGCGTAATTTTTCTCTCCTCCTGTATTCTCCAAAAATGTTTTAGGTAGAAGAGCTGATGATGGCTATGGAGAAGGTCAAACAGGAGCTGGAGTCAATGAAAGCAAAATTGTCCTCTACACAACAGTCTCTGGCTGAGAAGGAAACCCATTTGACCAACCTACGAGCTGAAAGAAGGAAACATTTGGAGGAGGTGCTGGAAATGAAGTAAGTGTCTTCTTTTATTATTTGTAGGCATGTTTTATTGATGTCTCTGTATTCTTTTCTGATCCTTGTTGTTGTAAAGACAGCCCCTGCATGGATATGTCTCTGCAGATAGCAGCTATCTGTAATCAGTTGAGCCTTCAGAGGTGACTTCTGGCCAGGGATTACTGACATCACTTTCACACTTCCACTGGAGCTCAAAGACATTTCTTCCTTTTGATTGTTTACAGTAGACTTCTATTATTTGCACAATAGCATCTTCAAAGATCCTAAGCAGCTCTTGGGACTCAATTATTCTATGTCTAATGAATGTGCCATCTTGCTTTGAGCAGCCTGTAACTACTTCAAGGTAAGGTGCAAGGCAGTGTAGCAAATGACAACAAACAGAGGGAAAAGATAAACATAATGTCAGGTGTTGATAATGTTAAAATCAGACTGCAGATATCTGGTCTGCTCAAATATTTTTCAAGCTCATGCAGATGATTCATTAGCAGTGGAGCAGTTTGAAGTTTTCTACCAGTCAAACTTTTCTAATCATCTTTACACAAGGAGGCCTGGATAAAACCAAGCTTTGAGGAGGTGTGGAGAAGAGAGGCATTAGACTTCTCAGGCTTTTAAATGCTTCCTAATTTCTGACTGTGCATTACAGATAAATAGTTATCCTTAGTTTGGGGAGACATGAATCCATTTAGTGCAATGATGGATAGTGCTGCCAGCAGTTCATTAGAAACACTTTCAGTTGTTTAGCCAGCCCTGAAGAGAAGGAACATTTTTATTGGCAGGACTAGCAGTGGTTCCTCCACTGTGGTTTTGTGAGCCATTATTTATTTATTTAACTATTCTACACTGGTCTCTTTCCTTTCCTTTTTTTTTTTTTTTTTAATGAAAGGATAGAAAAACAGCTGTTACAAAATGGAAAGAGGTGGCTTAGATCTTGAAACTTTAACTTAGAAGTGCTGTATGAAGTGGGCCAAGCCTCCCCAGCTTCATATTCAGCTACAACAGTTTGAGCTAGACCTGGCATAAGGATGTTGGAAGACTGCAGTACTTAAAAGCCACACTTTTTATTTTTAATAAAAAAATTTATTGAGCTATAAATTTGACTGCCTTGAGAGTTGCTATGTGGGGGGATGGGAAGAATAGCTCTTTAGGTGATGTGGGAATCCAAAGCAACTGGAGATGTATCCCATATCCAGTCACTTGACAGTACTTTCTTCTGCCAAACTGCTCTGCCAAACCTTCTCATTAAAATCTACACGCAGTGTACTCTATATCCTGAAGTGTATTTGGAATTGTGTAGATCCTTTAATATAACTACTCACTTGTAAATGATGACCTCTCTTAGCTGTGTAAGTTATTGTTGGAAAGTTTTTGTACTGAAATGTGGTATCAGGGACTGCATGAACTGGTAGATCCATTGTACCTCAGAAGGAAGAAGAACACTGGAGAGAATGGTAATGCTGTCAGCACATGGAGAGAAAGATGGAAAAAGCATTACGTTTGTACAGTTAACTAGCTGAGCGTGTTTTAGTCATAGCTGGTCTGTCTTAAAGTTCTCTAAAGCTGCCAAAGGCATCCAAACTTCAAAACCTCACCCTCACCATGAGGCTCTGTTGCAAACAAGTCTCTACTGAGGACTCCCAGTCAATTAAATATCTTATTTTATGTACAGAAACTCCAGTATATTCTCTGTTGCCCTGCTTTCCCAGCCTATATCTTCTAGGAAAATCACTCATTTGTTTTCTAGTTTCGCAAAAAGTTTCTCATGTTAAAGTATTTACTACTATTTTAACTGAAAAATAACAGTAATTGAATGAGTAGTCAGTGTTGTGACTTTGGGGTTCTTAGGGAGAAAAATACCTGTTGTACAGATAGTGTTCAAAGGGACAGTGGAGCAATATTGTTTCCCAAGTTTTAGGGCTTGCTTCATTTGGAAAAGTTTGAAGTGCTCAAAACCAGCACTGATTCAATTTGAGATTTGATAGAGGTGTAGCTGCAGTCAGCTAATGGGCCTGGGGTTAGGCAAGAAAAATAGCTGGAAATGCTGCTTTAGGAGACTCTAGATATGGGGTGAAAGAAAGTGTTAAAGCAACAAGGAGACTCCAGAAAGTTACCTCTGAGTTTTAATAGGAAGTTGTTAGATATAATGCTAGTGAAAATACATGTTTAAAATGCTGTTTCTTAGAGTAGAACTTGTGTTTACTGCTGACTCCCTAACCCTGAGAAGATCATTTCACACTCCTTAGGGAAGGAATAGTGTGGCACTAGAATAGCTCAAGTGTGAATTATTCCATGCAAGAAATTTCACTCCTTGAAGAAATACTATGTATTTTGAAGCCTTCTTCCTTTAAGTTTAATATTTTCATTTTCTTGAAGAAAACTTTATTGCGAGTAATTATGAGAGAGGCAGATAATGGTCTCTATTTATATCACCAAACCTGATCTACTGTAGAGAAATACTAGTGAACTGCTAGGATTTTGTTTTGTTATGTTTTCTTTAAGAAGTTCTAATGTTTCCATCATTCACAGCAAATCGTTTAAATTAGGCAGGAATAAAGTGCTGTCTACAGAGAAATCTCTGTTCTTTGTCCCATAAAAACCTGCTTAGGCTGAGCTGAGTTATAAACTGTTGAAAATCACCAGTTTTACTTTCCTTTTTTTTTTTCCCCTGGTGTTGTCAGCAAATTTTGGCAGTGTGTGAAAATAACCAAGCACAAACAGTCTAATCTGAGGCCGAGCTCATGCAGTTGCCAAATCTGGAGCAGTGGACGCTGCACTTACAGGGGAGGGGAACAGACACTGTGTCTGCACGGATTTTTTACTTGACAGGCCTTTTTGCTATGGTCAGAAGGACCAGAAGGGTCTTCCTAGTCATGTGTTTCAAGATTGAAAAGTCCCAGTTGGGATATTTCTCAAACTGTTCTTTCAGACCTGGAAAACGATCCAATAGCCCTTTCCTGAATTATGCCTTCTCCTGCTAATTGCAATTGCTGCTAGCCCTATAATTCAAGGTATGCAGACTTACCAAATGTAGTTGGCCCATCAGAGTTGAATCTTTCATCCTGCTGGCTCACAACAGAAGGATTACTACTTGTCTGAGAATCATTTACTATCCTCTTGTTCCTTGAAAAATAATCAAGGATATTGCAGATGTGTTAATTGTTAGCACAGAAAATAATTTATGTTTCAAAATCAAGCTGTCAGAAAACATCTTTTGATTTTTTTGTCTGACTATACATGAGTGTTTATCACAGTAGTTTCTAATGACATGAATTCATCCCACATAGTGTTTCTTTGATACAGAGGCATCAGGAATGAACCAGGCCTGTATAGCTGCAGGAGGGCTACTCATAAAAATGAGATGCCAACCTAGGCAGGGCTATGCAGGAACACTGTTCATCCATAGCTCTGCTACAGTTTTCCTGCTTGATAGGACTTAAAAATATTTGGTAGATGGAGAGGTCCACATCTTCATTTTCTGGCTCTCAGATAAGAAAAATACAAAGGCATGCACATGAACACTCACAACTGAAAATTAAGTCAGTGGAAGCTGAGGTTGTTCATCTTCTGAAAAGTTCATCTTGCCAGCAATAAAGCAGCATTGTCTGGAGGTATGAGTATGAAGCTGAAGTTGTAAGTAATCCAAAAGAAACTGATTAATTGACACAGTTTATTCGCCAGAAAAGTAAAATCAGTTGATCCAAAATGAGGTGTGAAGTAGTTTCAAGCCCTGCAAACAGTTTAACCAAACAAAAATATTTCAGGTTGTGTACACCCATGGTGAACAGAACTAAAAAAAAAAAAGGAAAGTATCAATGTCCATCCAACAATAACTTGTGGGCTCATCCACTCTTGTCTTCTTGGAAATTAAGGAGTTTCCTGGTATTTAAGGAAGTTGCAGTTTATGCATATGGATTACCAGCAGATGAACGGCTGCCTCTGTAGTTTGAAATCCCTTTGTGTTTGTTGTCTGTGCCACAAAGCAGCAGCACATCACATCAGCAAGGCCCAGCACGAGCTCTTCATCCTGTTGAACTGGGCNTGCACATCACATCAGCAAGGTGTGGCTTTCCAGGCCCAGCATGGGCTCTTCATCCTGTTGAACTGGGCTGACAGGGTCTGGGGGTCACTTGGTGTGTCACACTGTCCCGTGATGGCAGCAGTGGTACCTAAACCTGTCCTGTGGCTCCTTCATATGCACTGAAATAAGCTGCAGTCCCACAGGGGGCACTCTGTGTCTGTAGGATTCACTGTCTGGGGCAAAGCTGAACAAGTGCATCCCTATCAGTCCCTTTTTCCTTCTCTTAGCTTTGGAATTCTCTTTTTAAAATGTCTTTTTCAGGGCACATGGTGAAAATTAACCTGCTAGTGTCCTGTTACCATTGTTTTGTCCTTTTCAATTTTGTTTTGTCCTTTTCAAGCATAAAAACTTAATCATATATGTTTAATTCTATAATGTCTTCCCATTAAATTGTAACCACTTCAGCTGGAATAATCTAAAATAGGAAAAATAATCCATTTCTAATCAGCCTGCCACGCTGTTGGCAGTGCAGCTCGCACTAGCTGGCCTGAGCCATGGAAGTAAGCAGAAGAGTTTAACCCATTTTTGAGCAGTCAAATGTTTCACATAAGCGGGTCTTGAATCTGGAAGTGTCACAGGGTGATAAAACCACAAAGCAAAAACATGAACCTTTAGGGAAGCCTATAAAGACAAAATGCTCCATATGAGTGCACACAGAATTCGATTGTTGTGGTCTGTTCCTTTAAGTATTGGGAAGTTATATTTGCCTTTTCTAATTGGTTTGCTGTTACTCTTCACCTGCCTTGAAAATCTTTTCCTTCTGTAGCTTTTCAGATACTAAAACCTTGGCATGGTATGTCACTGTCCTGTTCTGTCTTGTGATAAAATCTCTGTATCTCGTTTTATCTTGAATTCTATGGTCCCCGAGAACAATCTTGCAGACAGAAAGTACTGTACTATATTAATGAGCCATGACAGGCCTGGAAGCAAAACCAACTGCTGAAAACTACACCAGGTGGTGTTAAAGCATTTTGCTCCACTCAGTGATTTCTAAGACTGTTGATGTTTTAGGGAGGAGTTGAGGAAAAGAGGTCCAGTCATTAACTTCTGGAGAATTTAGCTACACTATGCTCTTGTTCCCATGCCTTTCCATGGGAGATTATTTTTCTGAATATGTTTTTCCAGGGACTGGGTTTAGTGTAAGTGATCCCTTCAGTGTCATAGTTTTCTAGATGGTGAAAGAAAATTCGACCTCTTTCAAATGAAAATGTGAAAAATTTAGCGTATAGCCTCAGTATTAAAAATGTAGAGGTTTTGTCATGCTTTCATTTTCTATTAAGAGATTGCAACATTCTTACAGAAATTGCTCTGAAAGATCTCATCAATAGAGATCTTGACCTATATACATACACAGAGTACTAAAATGTAGGATTTTTTTAGTCTTACACAATCCTGACTGTAGAGAATGAATGCCCTTCTTGTCTTTTCTCAGTTTTGGTAGTCATTATTGCAAACTATCTTAGGGAACAGGTGCAGCATGAGAAAATTTCATGTTCTTTACTGCCCAGGGGGCATTGCTTTGGTAAAAGTTTGGTTTTATCATAACCTGTATGCAGATCATGTTATCTAGAAGAAAAAGAATTGGTTTTGTTTTTCTAGATAACTGAGTGTTAAATTGGTAGAGGAATAAGGAGAGTGATGGTTTTATGTTAACTAATATATAGAACAGATTGGTTGTAAGATAGCTCTAAGGGCACCAATCTACTGCCTTGTGCTAACTAATTCTGTATGCCTTTATTTTGCATAATTAAATACACTCAGAAGTTCTGTCAGAAGTAAAAGTTCATCTCTTCAAGGGAATCTGTGTAATTTTCCCTTAGAAATATGAATCCTCCATGTCACTTAGTTCTAGAACAACACTTGACCAAAGTGCATTTCCAAGTTTTCTGCATGCAAAGACATTGTTTGTGTATGATTCTATGCACAAGAAGCATAAATATGACTGTGATTTTTGTTTTAAAATATGCAGGAGTCTTTTGGCTCAGGGTTGATAGCGAAAGTAGCTTTCCTATGTTGGCTGTTTCAGCTGCATCAGTGATTCCTGTCGCCATTCCTAATCCAGCTATAAGATTCTGGGGCTTCCAGGGGTGTTACTGAGCTAAACCAAATCAGGCACTTTTTACTTTCTGTTAAAGTCAAAAGAACCATGAGTTCCTTAGGGTGCTTTTTCCTCTTTTATAAATGTGAACTGTAAATAGTAATGCATATAAATCAACTCTGTGAGCACTACATATTTCATTAAATACAGTCAAGTTGCGGGTTAATAGAAGTTCCAAGTGAAAATATTATGGTATCTCATTGCATATATTGTAGATTTAATGTAGTGTGAACAATAGTAGCTTTGAGCAATTGTAAATCCCATCCGGACATCGTCAACATAGTTGAAAACACAAGGAGGGAGCTCTCAAAGGGTGGATGTGCTCACATGGTCACTGTGCATGTGCAAGTCACTCTTTTATTGGGTTTAAAATAACAGTGGAGCTTTGCGGGGTGTAGGTAAGGCGAAGTCTAACTCCAGTCTGTTTTCTGGAGTGGAACAGAAATACCTTTAAAAAAAAAAAAAAGTGAGGTCAATTTGCTTTAATTACAGAAATAACCTCTGAAGCAAGTAATTGCTTCCCTGCAATCCTGGAGGACAAGTGGGAGTTGAGTAAGAAAAATTAGAGAACTGAGTCAAGTTGTTGGCAGTGCACACAGTCTTTGTCTTTATACTGTATGGGAATATGTCTTTCTTGTTTTCTTCCCTTCCCAAACAATACTTTTGATTTGATTTTGATTTTAGGCAAAATATGAAGCATCATCTGCAGGTCTGTGGAATTTCTGAGAAAGCTCCACAGTGACAGTATTCAGGAAATGTTGGTTTGGGTTTGTCTGATGATACCTTGTGTGCAGTGAAAGGGATTCCATGTAACTGCAGTCAAAAACATGAAAATTGAAACTGTTCATTTAGAAATCCTGAAAGATGACACTAAGCACTATGAAAGTGTCTTTCTTTGAGGTATGATGCTGTCACTGCTATTAAGTCAGTTCTCCCCAGTTCAGTAGTTTTATAATAGTTTTCTGTAGATTGCAGGATAAAGAGAACTAGGAGCTCCTGTACTAGGAGCTAGTGCATATTAGAACGTAGGGAATTCTGAAAAATCATTTGACACAATGTTATATTTGCTGTTGCCTAAACCCCTTTTTCAGGCCTGCCTCAAGCACTAAATAGATATGGCTGTAGCTTTCTCTAGACCTATAGATCTTTTTCAGTCTGCTGGCATTCTACAGCTTTAAAATTCATGTTGAGTTGAAAACTACAGGATCACACTAGTTTATTTCCACTATGTAATCTAGCAATCAAGCTTTGCATATGAGGTTAAACTAAATTATATAGTTTGTATTTGCTATACAATCAACTAGTTTGATCATTTAGTTTAATTTCATGAATAAAGATTTTAGTCTACTGTGGGACTGTTGTGAGATGATGACAACTGCAAGATGCTTTGAGCAGCGAGGGATTTCATCAGAAAAGGATTGGAGTAAATGGTCAAAGTTATATGTAAATGTTTAGAAAATACTGAAGTGTTGAATAGCTGAGAAATTATCTTATTGAGACTAAATCATGACAAATCAACCAGGTGTCCCCATATGCCAAGTCATAGTTTTGGTAATGTAGCAGCTTTGATCTCAGGAGGATTTGTGTCATCGTTTCACAGAACTGTCTCATCAAGAAGTAGGGATTGTATTCCTTGTTAAACCACTCTGAAGTGAATAAGGAGGTATCTGGAAAAGACTAAACAGTAGTTTAGTGTTGAAATGGAAACCTCTGTTTCATGATGTCCTTAGAGGTCTCTCTCAAGCCTGCTGCTGTTCAAGTTGTCACTTCATAATGAAGTGGCTGACAAGGCAAAGCCAAGGGGTGTGTATTGCCAAAATGCCATGGTGGGAGTTCAAGTGATGTGGGGAGCAAGATGGGAATTCAAAGTGATCTCAGTAAAGTGAAGAGGGGTTCTAGGAAGGTTTTTACATCAGCATGTCACAAATACCTTAAATACAGCTGAATGTGCATTGGGGGTACTTCACGGGAAGTTGAGGATGGAGACTGTTACCTTGCAGTTTTTGTGATTCTTCAGCTGAAGTCATGTATTTTCCTTCCTGAATGTCTGTAAGAATGGAAAATGTGTCCTGTAAAAATGTATTTTGTGTCTGAGCTTGTTCCTCATGTGATGTGGGCTCAGTTCTCTGTTATTACTATCTTTGGCTTGCAGATTCAACTTCTAAAGAGAAACTTTGCTTTTGTAGGTAATTCATGTTGAGTATTCTCCATGCAAAGGAAACTTCTTTTTTTTATTGGAAGGAATAAAAATAATTCAATTTATTGGTTGAAGGTGGCTGCAAAACTTTTGCTACCTTTTGAGCCCTCATCAGGCAGGAAACCTGAATGGGTTAGGACTTGCTAGGTTATAAAGAATGCCAGGGATATCTTCTAATATTTGGAAAAAGCCTTTATCTCATCTAGCCACATTTTCATCAAAAATATTAATAATGCAACAATAAATAATAGTATTTTTCAGTTTAGTTCTTTTCACGGAAGGATTTTACATTTCAAAGTCATCTTTTTTTAATAAAAACAGAGAAATGCCATTGCTGTTCCTCAGAGGAGTAAACTGAAAAGCAAAACATGAACATCTTGTTCACCCATGGCCACAGAACTTCAGTGATGTCAGGAATTAAAATGTGAAGATACTGGCTTCGTAGATTTTTTTGATGTTTTAACAGTTTGAGACACAAATGTTTCATGGCAAATGTTGTGCATGTAAGATACATAGTTCTTCATGTATTTCCCTCTTCCAGCATGTTCTCATACAGATCCTTCCTACATCCTCATTTTTTGTTTCATATGTCTGTACCTAAGGTTGAGTATGCATTTTTTGCCACTTCAGTGCTGTAATTGGAGAGGAGCAATCTGTTCTGTTTTGCTGAGCTGATCTTTGGATTTATTTTGCTTACTAGAGTCTCATTGTTAGTGAGGGCTCTGGTTTTGAGTTTGAAAAACGAGATCAATTTAGCCAGGAGATGTTAATTTAGAAGAAAAACAAATACATTTTTGCCTTGCCTTTAAAAATATGAAACTGGCTTTGGACTGCAGTTTCATAGGTTTTGTGACAAATGAGGCAAGAAATAAATTGGCAAACCCCCTATGTCCAAAGTACAGTGGTACAGTGTGCTCTCTAATTCTCAGCCCCAAAGATCTCAGCAAAGGCCACAAAATTAAAAAAGTCAAAATGAATCTACTCTACAATCAAGATACAATTATTAAGGCTTTCATTTACTACAAAGAAGCAGTTGTGAATGAGTGAATGGCACTGGAGCAAGTTCTTTTGTACAGTAAGGGAAAATCAACAGCAAGGTGTCGAACAGAAAAATGAAACCCTGCAGGTGAGGCTGTCTTTGGAGCCAAAAGAAACCAGCACTTATGCAGAAATGCAAGTAAACTGTTGGAGAATGGGAAAGGTGTTTGGTGCTGAGCTGCAGAGGGTGTCAGTGTGGCACTTGGCCCAAACAGAAGAAGCCTGTAGACTGCAGAGCAGTGACCTGGGGTCAGGCACAGCCCCTTGGAACAAAAGAGGCTTCCCTGCAGGAAGGGAACCCAGCTGTGGAGCTTCTGCCCCCTTTGCGACACAGAGTGGGAATAGCACTCCCTGTGTGGGGGAATTGGATGTCAGGGATGCCTGCACACAGCACAGCTGACACCACCTCTCTTTATACGTTCTGTGCCTGTGTTTTGGGGAGACAGGGTGCTCCACTTTACTTCATGGTGTGCATGGATACATCCTCATTGCCTGTATTTATACAGGCACTGAATTTCTTTTTCTGTTTGATGGGCAGATACAATCTCAGTACAACTTAGATACAGCTAAGTATAAGAATTTCATCTTTAGTTGCCTGTTCCTGAAACAGAACTTGTAGGCTTTTAATGAAAATAGTTTTAGAGGGACAGAAATTGCTTTGGGCAGCTATATGGTTTTCATCTCAGTGCTACAAATAGCATAAAAGCTTTATTCCCATACATGGGAGATGCACTGTCTTTTAATAGATCTCTATCCTGCTTTCATTTTCTTTTTACAAACTCTCAAAGTAGCAATGTGGTATTAATATGTAAGTAGTGTAGTAAGTTTTATCTAATACTTTTATAGTACACCTGCCTTAGCCCAGCTGGTTACACGTTTTTGTGGTGCAGACAGTCCCATGGCTGCAATGTGCATGCATCACTTTGTTTTGTTTTACTTGCCTAGTGTATGGGTCATTCTTATTTTATAAATAAATATAGCTAATTTTTTGTAGAGACTGATAAGCTCTATAAGTTTCTTAGCAGATTAATGATTTAATGAAAATGCAATGTATTTTCAAGGTAGGAATACTTTTTAAGAGCTGTCAAGTTGAAGTCTGATGCATGGAATAAAGCCCTCAACTCTTCAGAGTTGCTTTGCCCCCTGTTCCCACTGCCAAGTCAGTTTGGAAGCGATTGTACATAAATCAGCTGACCATCATCATGAAATGCCTGCTTGGTAAAGATGGAAAATTCAATCCCTCATGGCCAACAATCACAGATTTTCAGTTAAACTTTCATGCCCATTCTGTATACTGATATGACTTGTCTGGAACATGTATAGTAAAAAAAGGACAAAATCTACCTTTCAGGTGCTGTATTCTCAGTGAAAAATCCTACAAGTCTTAGAAAAAACATTAAAAAATATTAACTGTAGGAATGCACAAGAAAAAAAAGCTCACATTCCTCTTTGGAATTCATGCACTGCCCATTTTTCTAGTTTATGTCTGAATTATGTGTTTTGATTTGAGGTAAGAGTTAGGATAGCCTGGTGGAAGTATTTCATTACCTGACTTCCAGCACTTGAGCTGAGGTTGGTGACAGTCTGCTGGGACTTGGAAATACACACCTACACCTTTAATGAACAAGAGGAGTTTGCTGATCAGAATGGGTTACAATAACTTGTCTCCACATTGGAGGAATAGATTTTTTTTTTCTTTTTTTAATTGTGCAGCCNGTTGTCTCCACATTGGAGGGATAGATTTTTTTATTTTTTTAATTGTGCAACCTTCTATAATTTCAGTTTATGCTGTGCCCTTCAGCTCTTACTATGATACTTGACAAGATACAGCACTTTCCATCTGGGAATGTTAAAGCAGTTCCAAAGTCCATGTTAACTCCTGAAATAAGCCTTTGCAGGGGAAAAAAAAGTGTTTATCTTATTTAGGAATAGGGGAAACTGAACACAGAAAAATTCAAATGGCATGACTAAATTGTCTAAGTTGCTTGTAGTAGAGTGACTTTCAGACCATACTCAAGTAATTTAAGTGTATCTTGCACTCCCAAAATAAGATTTCATTTGCTGTTGCTAATTAACAAAGGGCTGTTATTTGAGCATTGTTTAAAGGGCAGTATTAAAATTAATTTTCTTGCTCATGATAAAAAATTGTTTTGAATAGGACAGAGAGACCAGGAGATACAGTCAGCTTCTTTCCTGTCTTCTCTGTTTCTCAAGTCTCCACGTCTTTTTCTTTGGTTGGTCTTCAGAACCCTGTTCTCTGCCTACCTAAATCAGTGGTCTCTGATTTACATTGGACTCTGGTAATTTTTTTTAACACTTCCACCATTCTGCACACAGGATGTATGGTGGATAAGAAAGGAGCTCATTGCCAGCTTTGAGGTGCTTGTTGGTCCCTTATTTGTTGTTTCTGAGGAGAACATGGTGCTATTCTGAACTTAGGAGCCCACTGCCTTTTCCAGATTATTCCACTGGACTTCCAGGTGGCTCTTCAGAAAGGCATGGATCTTCACTGGAATCAGGAATCATTGTTTTCATGGCTTTGGATCATGGACTTGCCTATAAACTTTGGAATGATTAGTCCCAAAACATTCACAGTCGAGCCACTTCCACACCATAGGGTAGTCACTGTCACTGAGGCTGAAAGGGTCTTTTAATGAGATGTTTCTTCATGTTATGGAAGAATATTTTATTCCTAAAACACTGCTAGTAGCTGACTCTTTCACTGTTTCCTTTGAGGATGCTACAGTGTATTTGATAGCTCATTGCATGGCTGAACTATGTACTTAAAAAGAAAACAAAACTGCATCAATATTTTTTTCTTGTGTAATTTTAGCACATTGTTATTTAACAGAAGAAGAGGAGATTCTCAATGTCATTCTAACATTTTTCTCTGGTTTTTCTAGATAATTTTTCTGTCTTTGATTGTCTTCACTGAAAATTCACAGAATCATGACAGCCACATGCACAAATATTTTCCCAGTCTGTTTCACAGTTACACTAAACTCAGTTATGTTTTTGTCTTTTTGATTGTTATGGTAATCATCCTTAAGGAAAAGCTAGCTTTGAATGTGTTTTTCTGTAGTTATTAAGCTTTTTGGTGGTCCCTAAAGTTGTTTGAGATTTCTGGTTTCCTTGGCCAGTTGCCAAAACAGTCTTTCTCTTACACATGGCTGGCTGTTCTTCTGTTCCATACCACTATCTAATCCTGCAAATGTTGGTCTGTGTTAGCTAAAGAGCAAAATTACAAATTTTAACAAAACTATATATGGAAAGCCAGTTCTGTGAATGGAGATGTGTACTAAATGTGTTGTGTTAGTTAATAATTGGGATGTTATATATTCCTCATTCATAACTTTTAAAGTTGTCAGTTATAAAAGTAAATGCAAAGTCTTGCAGAGATTTAGCTTAAAATTTGTGTGTATGGCTTATAATGTAAAAAAAAAAGCTAAGAGAAGGGCACATTTTTCTTGTGAAAGATGCAAGAGCAGGATGATTTTTAAAGGATTTAATCAAGCATATTTGTAAAAGTGATAAAACAAATCTATTTCTTTTTTAAAGTTTTTATTTTTCGTACTGTGCCTATCAAGGTCTTCTGGTCTCAGGAAACTGGTTTCAGTTAGGCCCTGGGGTAAACAGGAGTCATTGTTTACATGATACAGGGCAAGAGGCTAATTGACTCTTTCATTTCTCTTCTTATATTTCATATTTCATATACATGGAAGAAAGGTACAACAGAGAGAAGCTGCAATCACAGGACTTCTGAGGTTAAAATAACCTGATTGGGAGAAGGGTGATTAAGCTGCATTTATGCTCCTAATAATTCATGCCATGTGCTGATCTGGATTCAGAGCTGCCACTTTGGGATTTTTTTCCAGGCCTAGACTTTGGGTTTGCAGATATGCTGTCATTTTGTTACTATGCTTTGAATCCTGTGGGTCTTTCCTTTTTTATACATAAGGTGCTACAGAATGGCAAGACTGAAAGTGATTGTTCTAAATAGTATTCATAACTTCTTCTAGGTGTGTAATTTTACCTTAGCCAAGACCCTTGCTAGGTTTCCAAGCTCTAAAATGAATATACAACTACTTTTTCTTGCTTTTTTTTCATAACTCAGCAAGGGTTTTCTTGAAACATCTAAGTGTATAAAACCATTTGAGATGCCAGGGTATTGTAATGCTGGTTTTTTTTACTTGTGGTATACACTTTTTGGAATACAAAACCGTACAGAGAATCTAAAAAAAAAAAAATTAATTCTTTCTGAATATTATACTTATATATTCTCCACAGTTGTTTAGGTCTTATTGAGATATGTGAGTATGAAAATAAACAGAAGAGTTCCTCTTGCTCTTACGATACAGTAGAATCTCCTTTAAGGAGCATTTTAAACTTCCCATGCAGTTTCTGGTTCTGCCCTGCTGCGTGAAGGAAGCTGTGCTCTGTGGTCTGCAGGCCAAGACTGAAAATACATTTTTGGGAACATGAGGAGCTGTGGTCTGACTGCAGGGCAGCCTGAGCTACAGATCCATCTGCTCCTGCTCCCCTCTCCCAGGTCCTCCTTTGCGCTGTGTCTGCAACTCACAAAACTCCACTGCACTAATTTAGGACACTACCATAGCAATAAAATGTCCACATTTTTCTGAAGTTAGTTTTCTGCTGGCTGAGTGCACTGAAATGGCAATCCATAACTCTCAGACAACACAAGGCAAGGCTTGAGACTTATGTCTCATGTCGTGGGAAGGAGATGACTGACAGCAAGCTGCTAGAGTGGCCTGAACTGCAATCGCAGTTGCAAAACCAAAAGCCACCCCTTGCCCTCTGGTCTTCATTCATAGGTTGGGTAATGTGCTGAGATCTCTGTGTGTAATAAACTTGCCCTGCTTTATAATGCATCCCTTTTCAGCTTTCCCCTCTTGTCAGAAGGTTTTTCCTACCCCTGACCTGAGAGGCCTCCTGCCCTTGGCCAGCTGCTGCCTCCCTTATCAGCAGAGGGTCCAAGATGCAGGGTGGTGTTTTCTGGTGAGGATCTGAGCTGCAGCAGTTCCGTCCCACCATCATCGTGCATCTGTCACTCATTCCTCCTTCTGGGTTGGGTGGGTTGATTAGTCTGATTAAAGTAAGTGTCTGGATTGAGAGGGTTAAAGAGCATCCATCTGTTCTGGATTTGCTGCTGCTTCAGTGGAGGCAGGAGGGCCAGGAATTAGTGAGTGGCTTAGCCCAGTTCTCACTGCTGGCAGCTGACAGGAGCACTGATGAGGTGATAATGAACTAAAAAGTCTGCCCTGTTGGCTGGGTGGGAAAGGGACCCAGACAGTGGGCAAGTCTCACCCTGGTCCTTGCCAAGATTTTCACGTTTTAATAGAATCCATCTAAAGCAAAATTAACAAGTATACGTTCCTGGACAAGTTTCAGTATCGTAACTTATCACCGGCGCATGTGAAAGAAACGCGCACGGTGACGTTTGCAGCAGGGCAGCTCCGGGGTTCAGGCACAGCCCAGCCCAGCAGTGCTAGTGACACCCACAAGAATGTTCATCAAATGAACAATAACTTCTATTAAAATACCATCTGAGGTTGTGCAGAACACACTCTTTCCATTTTAGTTCTGACCTTTGGTGGCACTTATTAACATTTTTGACCGTAACAATTGATCCTTGAAATATTCCAGTCAGGATTTGAGGTACATCCTAAAGGCATTGCTTTGTGTTTTCCCTTCATTGCCTTAAATGCTGCAAAGCATTTGTTTTTCTTACTTTTTCTTTCTCTGTCTTTCATTAGAACATGCTCCAGATTGCCTGTAACCTCACAGTATTTTACTTTTGACATGAGCCCAGCTGATGCCAAGCATGAGTGTTCATTATATGTCTGCGCTAACACAGTGTGGATATACTGCCATGTCAAGGTGTAAGAAGCACTTCAAGCTGGTTGGGTAGCTGAGGAATACAGTGTAGGCACTCACCAGGCTTCTTACATTGACATATGGTGTTCTTCTCAACTTACTTGTTGCTGACAGACTTAATAAAAGTTCAAAATTTTACAGGCCTTTAATTTGTAAAGAGTCTGCAGAGAGTACGAGCATGAAATATCTTAGCAAGAGTTTGTCTTTTTTGTAGACAACAATGCTGAGTTTTTAGGCTGGGTTAGAAGCTGTTTATTCCGTAGCTGGAGTGTTTGGAAGGCAGCTTCATTCATAGAGGGAAAACCTCCCTGACCTTTGTGCAGAACATTGAGGGGGAAGATCGTGACCCCAGAGTCTCCGGTGGCTGTTGATTGAAACCTTGTGTTTCAAGAAATAAATGTTTAAAAACACTTCCTTATAAGGCCCGGGCTGCATAGACTGACTTTTTTTATAGCATTTTAACTATTTTGGTAAAAGGTGTTTCTTCCCTTACCCCCCTTCTTGATCCTGCCAGAAAGGGCTAACTCAGCACAATCGTTAGCGTGACCCTCAGACTGCTGAATGCAATTTTGTCATTATAAATATGACTTAAATTGATACAGCTTCTTTTCCTAAGCCCATAGGCCCAAGCTGTCTCTGCAGAAGTGAGTCTATATGACTGTAACAATGTCTGCATTCATGGGTTTGCCCATGTCAATTGCAGGGATCTATGTTGTAGGTACAAACCAATTCAAAATGGGAAAAAAAAAATAGTAAGTTCAGCCTTGAGAAAAGACAAAAAGTATAATGGGTGGGATTGGCTGTGAGGGATGTTGGGAACCATGTCAAAACCTTATAAAAACTTAATTTGTGTGTTTAATTGCTAGCAGTCAGAAAGACTGGAGTAAATATTTTCTTACAATTTATTTGATGTATCTATATGCCCTTCTATTCAGAGGCAGAAATTCAGGAATTTCAGAGTTTCTTACTACACCTGCCTTGTTCACACAGACTTTTAGCCGTATTTGAAAACATGGGGATGCAAATAGTCCTGTTATACAGTCAAAGTACCTAACCACTTTCAGATTGGATGTGTCCCTTCTTAATTGGCAAACCGCTGTGCTTTGTCAGCTGTACCAGTGCCCATCATCTGGTATGGTCAGGGCTCCAAGAACTTTCTTTGCTACTGGAGGAATTGCTCCTTATGTGCTGCTTCATCTGTACCATGAATGTTGTGATTCTTGAGAGGAGGGGATTATTTTTAACCTGATACATGTGGAAGAGGTACCAAGGAGTTGGCACCATGGACCATTGTTATTTATGACTAGCAAAAAGCAGTCTCTTTTATGTGCATTATGGTTGTAGTTTCCAGTTTTCAGTTTAATTAAAATTGATGTGTGTTTTCTCTTTTTGTACTGTGAGGGCAAAGGGTGCTTGTTCAAAATTTTAGGATAAAATAAGATGTAGTTTTTAAGTGCCCACTAATCTCAAAAAGTAATCTGTCCCATGAATCCCTTCCTCAAATAATGCCAGCAGTGACATTGAGCAGAGCTGCTAAGAATCTTGTAGCCATTCTATCTTAAAATGATCCCTTTCTTCTAATAGAAAGGGTGGAAGGTTACCAAATGGCATTCTTGAATCTGTCACAGGAAAAGGCTTTTTTTTTTCATTTTGATCAGATCAGCGTTGTCAGAATTTCTCCTAAAATATCTTAGAGCAACAGATCCAAACATTCTTGTCTGAACAGATGAAAATTCAGTCATCTGTTCTGTAATTACATAGTAAGGACATACTGCTGCTGATTTATTTTGTATCACATTCACTTGGTGGTATGTGCCTACTATTCATGTCTAAAATAGAAACCATTTTGATACAGAGAACACAAAAGAAATTTTTGCCAAAGAAAAACAACTGTTGTGCACATTTCAGAATGATACTGATGTCATCCTGATCACATTATCTTTATGATTATTGCCTTCTCCCCCTTCTCCCTTTGTGGAGAAGCAGACTCTGGAAGCTGGAGCCACTACATAAAAAATCAAAAGTCATCTCCAAATTTCTTCTATGCAAGACTTGGACATAAAGGCAAACAGTTTTATCTTCTATCTAACGTCTCTTGAGTTTCAGTATTTCGTGGATTTGTGGCCTCCAGGTTAGGTCTTCTAATTCTTGGGATAATTGGGACAGCTGTATAATATAACAAAAAAATCAAGTAGAAAAGCAGCTGTATGTTGATTAAAAGTATCTCTTAGCATTCTAGGTGCCAACGTGTGTTGATGAATACTATCAAACTTTCGCTGCCCAGTCAGATTTAATTTCCCATATTTTTACTCTCAAGGAAACCAGAATGCACTGTCTTGAAATTTGATTTTGGATTAGAAAATGCCAAGTAATTTTCTACCCAGAAATAATTTTTCCTTCAGTCCTTCTTTCCCCGCACCCGCTTCTCTTTTTTGTTGACTATACTCACAAGTCAGGGTGTGTCAGAGTTGCTGATCCTGCATGGTCACCATTCCAGTCTGCTTTAGTTTCTTACTGATGTTTAATGATCTTCCAGTCCTGGAAGATTGTCCTCAGAAACCCAGGTGGCTGCTTTCCACAGGAAGTTAGGGAATAGAGTGAGAGCATGTTTCATGCCATCCTATAGAGCTAAAGGGAAGCACTTCAGCCCAGGAAACTTTTCCTTTTGAATTAAGTTGTACAGAACCTTTGGCTTCTTCAAGGGCTTTATTGCCATTGCTGCCATTGTGATTAAGTTTCTTGGTATTGCTGATTATTGTGATGGCATAGAGCCAAAATCACCATTGCTTTTGGCTGAGTAGGAAAAAAGACAGCATGAAAATGTTTTTGGCAGGAAAAAAGGAGTACTTGTTAAAACTGAACAGTTGATTGTTGTGTCCTTGTATCATGCTAGAATTGAAGCTAATTTTTTAACACCAGAATTTTCAGTATAGTTCATGGCAGAGGTGCTGGATGAGGCAACATTGAAGAAATAACATTTCCTTACTGAATACATAGAACAGGTGAAAAGTAAACTGTTAGAGTGCACTTCTGTGCTGTGGTTCATTGCTTTTTGGGAATTCCATTTTGAAGAGCAGGTGCCTCTGATCTTCCCTACTGGTTCAGCTGCACCTTCCTTCATCCAGCACAGTTCTCCTTCTGTGCAGGGTGCATGGTGACAGCTCTTTCAGTTCTTCACATTCCAGGATGCCCATGACTGCAATCAGTCTCCTTTTATAAAAGCTGAATTCTTCCAGTCTGAAGAGTTAAGGAAGTTTACTTCTGAGCCCCAGTTCATACTTAGAACTTTACCAACAGCTTTCAAAGCCACCTCTGGCATGGGAATGTACAGGCTTACTTCAATGAGACTTTCCCTTCTCATGTTACAAGTGTATTTCCAAGCTGGTCTTGGAACATAAAAATATGTCTGTGGTGGGTTAACTTCAGCTAAAACTCCCACCAAACTCTCACCCAGCCACTCACCTCACTCACTCACCCTCCTCAACACTCCAGGAGTAGAAAATAGGATGAGAAGGCTCATGCATCATGGTAAAGACAGGGACATGCTGATTACTGTCATGGGCAAAACAAATTCACCTTGGAAAGAATGAATGTACTGCCAATTCAAGGTTTGGGTAGTGAGAAACCGAGTCAAATAGTAAAACAGCACCTTCCCAGTCCCATTTCCTGTGCTCCCCTTCTCCAGCACTCCAGACTCCTCTGCTCTCTCAGAGCAGGGAGGGATGGGTGGGTATGGTCAGTACCCAGTTCCTCTGAGAGTTTGTACATAGTTTGGTTTGGAAGGGACCTTCAAGGTCATCTAGTTCAAACCCCCCTGCCATGAGCAAGGATACCTTCCACTAGACCAGGTGGTCTTCCAAGCCACATCCAGCCTGGCCTTGAACAGTTCCAGGGACTGGGCACCCCCAGCTTCTCTGAGAAACCTGTTCCAGTGTCTCACCAAGTCCTGACTTTTCCCCCAAATCCATTGTCTCTGAGAGCTTTGTCCAGCCACACAGCNATCTTGACTTTTCCCCCAAATCTAGCAGGGCAAGCAAAGTAGCCTCTCAGTATTTCATCCATTGTCTCCGAGAGCTTTGTCCAGCCACACAGCTCTTTCCTTGCACCACCGTGGGCTCTCCCCACAGGACTGCAGTCCTTCAGGAAAAGATTTGCTCTTGTGTGGGCTCTAAGGAGGGAGCAGTGGCTATCTGTTCCACCGTGGGCTGTCCATGGGCTTCAGCAGATTTGTACTTTGTACCTGGAGCACCTCTTTCCCCTCCTCCTTCTCTGATCTAGGTCTTCCCAGTGCTGTTTCTCACCCTTTTCCCCCTATGCCCCTTCCTTTGCCTGTGTGGCAGGTTTTGCCCTTTCTAAAATGCGTTTTCCCAGAGATGACAGCAGCTGGGCTGAGCAGTGTCTGCAGCAGATCCTCTGGAGCCATCAAGAACCAGCTGTGTCCAGCACAGGGCAGCCCTGGTCTCCTCTCCCAGAGGCTCCTGCAATCCCTCTGCTGCCAACACCTCGTCATGGACACCCAATAGAGCATCAAATGATACTTAAAATTTTCGTTACAGGGAAATTACAAGAGTGTAACAATGCTTACTAATGCACTACCGTGCCACTTGCTGAGTGACAAAGAATATTTTCTTCGTTGGAAGAAGGAATGTATTTTCCATGTTGGGTTTTAACTCTTGCACAGATTTAGACAAGGCTGCTGGTATGGGAGGTCAGAGTTACACAGAGAGGCTCTGCTCTTCTGCTGAGTGTCAAAATGCTTAAAACATGGGAAAACACTTCTTTATGCAGCAGGCTTTGTGGCCACAGAGAAGTCTGCACTGTGGAGACAGTGTCTGCAGGATCAAACGTGGCTTAGACAGATTCCTGGACAACAGGTCCGTAAGTGGATTTTGGAATGAGCTTAGATAGGGATGTGCTTTATAATATCCTTAATACTGCAGTTCTCAATGCTGGCAAAATATCAGTGACTGGGCTAATAGGCTGTGTTACAGGTTATAATAGAACTGAAGAAATGCAACCAAGAGAAAAGCACGGCAGTGAGGTCTGAAAGGCTGAAATTAGAAAATGTATTCTTTAGAACAGAGTAGTGAAATTAAGGAGACAACATTGAGCCCAAAATAATTTAGAATCATTCAAGGAAGGTGCTGAGAAAATAATGGACTTTTGCCTAAAGAGTCAAGCAGCAGAGTTCTGTTTGTCCTATAGGTGGGTGTGATATAGCACTAAGAATCTACAGATATTTTTGTCATATGGCTTTAATCCCATTTCTCTTAAGAATGCCTCTTTCTGCAATGTTTCTGTATATTATCAAGTGTCAAAGTGGATCAGATCTAAGTAGTTAGCTGGAGTTGAGGTTGCTTCAATTACCCTGATTGCTGGTGAAAACAGCAAGACTTGATTGGAGGAAGCAGATATGGAGTTCTTTCAGAAGTGCCTACAAACAGCTTTTAAGAAGTTTGATCACAGGGATTCTTTGCAACCTAAAAATTAAGTTTGCTTTAGGTTACCCTATAATGAAAATATCTATCTGATTACCTCTTGCTACAATTGCAATCACGTTTATATTCCTCCTTATTGTAACTTTATCTTGCTTTACCTCAGATTTTTCCATTAATTTCAGGAAATAAGAGCCTGACACAGTAATGCTTATGAGTGAAGCCTGGTCCTTGGCATCCTGATGTTTGAACTTTATGGATTAGAATTGTTGACTCACAGCAGTCAGGTTCACTCTTGTTGTGTCTGACAGGGAACAGAGGGGACTAAGCCAAAACCAGAGCCCCCAGAGTAAGGGCATTAGACCTGTTTTTTTCCAAAGTGAATGGTTTCCCTTCTAAACAGTCTCTGGAAAGAAGCTTAGTAATTCCTTAGGGAGGCAAGTTATAAAACTTGAGATGCAGATATTTAAATCCTATGAGCCAGCCAGCAGTAGTGGAATTGGCTGTCAGAACTTGTAAAAATCTCAAGCAATCTCTTTTATTGTCTTGTGGCTGCAGCAGTGAGGCATCTCAGCTTGTGCAGGGTGAACTTTCCCCACCATATCCTGTTTGCTACTGTTCGTGTCAATACAATTGGCAATGCAAGTTAGATCCAGAGGAAGCATCTTTAGAGTGTGAAAGGTTATCACAGAGATCCTTTCATCTGCTGAAATGGAAGAACATGACAATTTATATCCATCATACAGAGGGGCTACAGAAATGACTGGAACTCAATCTTGCATCTATTCAATTTTAATAATTAAGTGGTGCTGCCTGCAGTATTTCAGATTCTTGTGTACAATATTTTGAGCTGTGTGATTTTCACTGGAAGTTGTTGAACATCTGGAGGAATTTCCATTTGCATGCCAGTTGAGAGCTCTAGAGTGTTTGGGGGGTTATTACCTCTTCACTAGAAAGGAATCCAGATTATGCAAGGAAATTCATAAGAAAAGTTCTCCTACCTGCTGTTCCCTATGTTATGTGTGATGCTACCACAACTTGCAGCATTATGTGACTCTGACTGGAAATGTCCTTCCTAACTACAGGTTCAAACTCAGGGAGAGTAGTTCTGAATCCTGTCTTGTGCATCAAGCCTCAGAAAATCTTCTTCCATTCAAGCTCTGGGCTCCAGTCTGGTTCTGGTTGGAATTCTGGTGTCTTAGACAGCAGACCAGTGTCATTTATGGAAATCTTCTGGGAGCTAGTGGTTGAAGAGGAAACTGTAGTGCACTTGAAAGTGCTTATATGGTATGGTTGTCCTTGTTTGCAAGGGAACTTGGTGACCCTGCTAAAACAAGATTAGAGAGAAAGATCAGTGTGGCAGCCATTTAGATGATAAGACAGTAATTCAGTAATTCACATTGTCCACCTTTTTATGCCCTAAGCTGTGATTGAAAGAATATCTGGAAAGAGCCACATGAAGTCTGTTACATGTCTCTTTTGAGAGACACAAAAATCCTGAATACTGAAGCTTCTTGGCAGGTAGCATAAGGTCTTGATCTAACAGTGTGTCTGCATTGTAGAAAAGTATTTGATTCTGGAACACTGCTGTGTCAAATCTGGAGCCCTCGGGTTCTATGCCAGTTCAGTAGTCAGCTGTAGGCTCAATTTCAGATATATTGGTATTATCATGGAATGTGCAACCCTGGTAACATTGGTTGATTTAAGAACTTCATATAAAAGTATTAAGAATGATAATTTTTAGCAGTGTGTTTGCCCCTTGATTCAAGAAGAGGAGTGTCTGCGTGCAACTTGGCTGGAAGAAAAAACAAATTCTAGCACAGAAATCAACAAGTTAGACTATTGTTCTTCAACATGTGCTAGAAACTCTCTGATAAAATTCTGTATTTATAATTGGATCCAGTTTTTCCATCAAGTTGTATTTGCATTGCATAATCTCCTGTCCTGTTGAAAAATGCCCTTTGGCACTTAAAAAATCCACTGTACTGACTGATAACTTGACTGCTCCTCAGGTCTTCCATCTTTACTGTGGCATTAGCTCCAAATTTTAGCAGTGCTTGGTTTTGGTCAGCACAGCAGTCCAGGCTCAGCTATGTGGTATTTCAGAGGCCATTCCTGGTGCTTCTGGAACAGGAACAGCTGGATCCTTCTGAGTGGAACAGCTTCTGTTAAGCACTTGTGGTCAGTATGGTTTGAAGCAAAATGGGGAAGTTGAAGACTTAATCCTTAAGAATCAATCAATAAACCAATGGTTAATCTAGAAAATAAACCTGAAGAACAGAATATTTCCTGTGGCAATTCCTTATATCTGATGTATTTGTTTCTGGAGTGCAGAGGATGAACTTTAGAACCCCACCTTTGGCTGGATGTGCAAAGGAGACTTTAGAGAGTCCACCTGTTCTTCTTCCTTTTTTAAATGCAAGACTGTCTTCTACACTTTATCTTAAAGTGGAAGGCATTTTGTTGACCTGATATGAGCTTGTTTAATGACATGAAGCTAATAAGTGCAACATCAAGACAATAAAAAAAGAAAATACTTAAAATAGCTTAATATTAAATGAGGACCTGGTTGAGTATTTTCAGTCAAGAGACCCAGTTTTGTATTTCCTTCTGCATAGGAAATGAAAAGTCATCCTAAGATACATCATAAGGCCTGGTTACTCCAGTGTGGGTTTGGAGTTCTGAGACCAAATCTCCCCGTCCTTGGACAATGTTCTAGAACAAGCTGCCAAGAAGCAGCTGTCAGTGAGGTGATCAGCACTCTGTCCCCACTCTGTCATCATCCTGTTCTCACTTGTAGTGTACAGCCTGGTGCAGTCAGTGGTGTGCAATTGCCTGGGTTAGATGTGTATCCTCATGAGCACTTGTGGGCTGCAGATCCCACTTTTACAGGTGGATCCTCTCACAGCAGTAGTTTTAATTCCTAGAACTGGGAACAAAAGAGGTCTTCTCTTGTTCTCCTGTTGATTCACGTGTTCCTCATTTTTTTGCCCAACACTGACTCCACTAAGAGGTGCATGGCTCAGTAACTGTGAAGGGAACCTGTGTGTGTCATTCTGGGTGGTGAATTCTGCTTGTGCAGCCAGTGCCTGGATTGAGGCAATGCTGAGAGTGATAACATAAATGAATGCCTTTTCAAGTGGGTCAGAGAGCTTGCTGAAGGCCTTTTGGCATGATGTCTGCTTCACAGGTGCATTCCTAGAGTGCTCTATAATGGCTGATAGTTTGAAGAAAATAGAGTAATATTAGCTAGGTATTTCTCAGGGTGTTGTTGTTAAAAATCATTAAATTTCTTAATCAGTATTAAATCTCAGGAATTGTTACATCAGTCCATTGCATCATTAGAATTTTTATTCAAATTACTGCAATGCTTAAGCCTTGTTATCAATTCAACATTTTTTTCCTAAAAATGATTGTGAAATGTTACTGTTCTTTGGTTTTACTATTTGACCTACCCCTGTAATTACCCATTGTCATGCCATCTATAGTCTTAGATTTGTCAGCTAATACTAAAATAAGGAGGTGCACTCTCGTAGGAACTTGTGCTGCGCTAGATTTAACAAAGTGTTGTGTTTTAATTGTATCATTTAATGTATATTTTGAGACTTCACAATTAACCATTGTCAAATACAATAGCAATAATCAATAACATTTCTAGTTTGAGAAAAACAAAAACATCTTGAATGCTTGCAGAGAGATTTTTGTAAAAATCCTTCTGTGAAAGTGCCTGGGGAATGAGGACGGGCAGAACCTCACTTTGCCATGCCTGAAGGGAAGTTTGATGGCAGAATTCCAAACCCCTGAAACCCCAGGACTTGGAGTAAGCGTTGACACCGATGTAACCTGAGCAGTACAAATGACGTTGCTTTAATGCTGTGGATATTCGGGAGCAGTGATTACTAATGGAAAACACGGAAGGGCAGATAATGTACAGGAAGAGCCATTATGAACTTGCTTCACCAAGCCCTTCCTGAAGGGGTCTGTAAGGGGCTGCTGTGCTCGTGGATGAGTTCCATCTGCACTGCCTCCTTACCCAGGCTGGAGAGGTAGGAAGCCGTAAGTCACAGCCTGAACACACCACTAATGCCTTCTGCCACTTTAAGGGTCTGTGAAGAGTTTCTTTAATTACAGAAGATGGCTGAAGCCTTGCTATTCTATATGTCCCTCATTTCCTTCCTTTTCCCCTCATGCCAGCTCCTCCTGCTCTCCCCCTCTCCCAGCCCTGATGTTCCTGTGCGCGGCTTTGGGCCAGAAGTGTTTTCTCTGGAGCTCACAGGCTCAGGTGTCTGTGCCCTGCAGAGGCTCAGCCTGTGTCCAGATCCACCAGATGAGCTCGTGTTGTGCTTTCCTTGGGCTCTGTGTGGTCGGTGCTGCTGGAACCTGAGGGAGCCGGGTCTATCTTTGCCCATGACCAACCCAAAGCAGTGTGGATGGGGAGTCAGCATGCTCTGAATGTGGAGGTGCCCCTCAAAGCTCCTGTGCTCGCTGGGAGAGCACTGGGTGTACTCAAAGGGACACATCTCTGGCATGGGAATGGTATCTCTGTAGGCACAGCCATGCTCAAGGGGCAGCTGAGCTGGATTCTGTACTGATAACACCTCTCTGTTTGGTTCTTGAACTGATTCATGTTCCTTGCGGTGGGAATTAGGCATTATTGGTAATAACTCCTAGTACCTGCTTCCCTTTCAATGGCAGGAATTCTCTTTGAGAAATTAAACGCTCTCTGGAGTGTTTTAATGAAATCCCAAGTTTTGTTTCCAAGTCATCAATTTTGGCTCTGTCTTTCAGCCATCATCCTTATACTCCTCCCCAGAAACCCACTAACTAATCAACTTAGCATTGGGCATTCTGAAATGTTTGCTGAGAAAACAGCTCTGTTTTGACAGACAGCAATTATAGCACCTGGGCTATAGGCAGACTTTACAGCTCTTCTGGGGATCTCTTATGAATAGCCACCATGAGGCCAGCACAGCCCTGTGCAAACAAGCTTTGTAACCAAATTGCAGTGAAAAACCCCTTCTCTTCTACCCACACCCTCCCCTCCCAGAATTACTGAGTACTCCATGGATGTACTACCTCCTTTGCTTTTTCTGAACCTGAAAAAGTTCTCACATTTTGTAAGAAAATGCCATTTAGATTTAGGAAGAGTTACTGTCTCGTTCAGATATGCTGAAGTCCCAAGCATGACTGGGTGTGTGTCACACACACTCCTTTGAAGTTGTTGGATTTTCATTTGTTTTTGCATAATTGGAGAACTGCAGAATATTGGAGGGCTTGGAGTGATTCAAGTAGGTGGAAAATTAAGGAGAGTATGTTAATCTAAACACAGCTTTTGTCTGTGTCCTTTGGGGAGGCACATTGTCTGATCCTGGTTTTGTTGCTCATCAGTCATAAATCACATTTCCTTGAGGAAGCAATGCGCTGTCTGAGGTCACACAGTCATCCTCTGCTACCCATTTGAGACTGCCTTGGAGAGCCTGGGATCTCTTCTCAGCTGCCATTTTATTTCTTCCAACTCCTTTGGTTTATGCTGACATCACTTCTTGCTCTGAAAGAGTTTAATAGAAACTAAAAGTTCTTCTGTAGGTAGCATTCTTTCACTCTTTTCGGCAGTCTCAACTAGAGGAAAAGGAAAAGAAAATGTCTGTAGCTAGGCAGCTAATTCAAGACATCAAAAATAGTGAAATGCTAATTTAAACAAAATAATATTGACCAGCCGTGTTAATGAAAAACAGCCATTGAGTTTAATGTTGTAAAGCTGTTACAGTGTGATAGCCTCCTTGTTCTAAAACATTCTTTTTCCCAGCGAGTGTTTTCGACCATTACTCTCAGAAGTGTTTTCTGTAGGCTGGAATGGGTTATATTTAGTGTGTGTACTTTATTTCTGTTTCTAGAGCTCACTCTCCTGCTCTATTTTTAAATTAACTACTTCAAAACCTTTCGCAGTGAGGTGTACGAGACCGAAACCATAAATGAGTGGCTTTTCTGTGAAGAAGGTGTCTGTTGCAGCCAGGTTGTTATTGCTTTCCTCCCCTCAGAGTGACCTGTGCTGTGAGCATGTCCCCATGGTGGCAGGAAGAGGTTGCCTGGACACACAGCTCCCTTGCAGCCAGGGAAGGCAGCACAGCCACAGCTCTGCAGCCACATCAAAAGCAGAGGTGTTAATCCAGGGCTTCTGCAGGGCTGTGCTCTCCACGCCCCAGGTGAGGCTTTCATAGGATGTGCTTGTCTGCAGGGCAGGAAGAAAGGGTTCCTTGGTGTTTGCTGTAACCAGAGAACATCACCTGGAGCAGCCAGAGAGTTTGGCACTTCACTCAGCTTTTCATGGCATCTCTGGCACATTGCACAAACGAGCTCTCAGGTTGAGAGACCGCAGATGGATGTCTTGGTGGACACAGTTGTGATAAGGTTACCTTTAAAGAGAAGACTGGATAGGGCACTGCCTTCAAGGGGAGAGGACAGAGGAGATGTTTCTCATTTCTACATTTATTCTACTTAGTTACCTTTATCTTTCCCCTGTTCCTATTGCATCAGTAAGTAAAAAAGCAAGATGCGTGAGAGAAAAAAAACCCCACCTTGCATTTCGTTTTGCTTCCTTACTTTGTTTTGCAGTGAAATCATGTTAATAATAGAATGTTAGCTGTCAGATTTTTTGAAACAGGATTGGGGATGACACATTCTGGACAAAACCAAAAATTAAAAACTTGCTTTTTCACTCCAGCCTTGAAGCCTCTATGTCAGCAGTTAAGCACTTAGCTGCAAATGATTAGCCAGAAAACTCTTAGTGATCTGCCAGTGCAAATCTCTGTTCTATTTGATTCTTTTGCTAAGCAACTGAAGGTCCTGCCCTGCCATAGTCCCTGAACGTGTTACTATCTCATGTAAATAAGGTCTTGAAGATGCAATGAAAGACAGATCCTTTGGCCAAACCTGTATACATTCATTTCACAGACGACTGAGACAGCATAAAGCATCCCCGCAAGCATATAGAACCAAAATTACATTTCTCAGTGTCTGAAAATTTCACTTTGCAACATTAAAATATTTGCAGCTTTTTATTAAGTATGATTTTATGTGTCTTTTTAAGTAGATAAAGGAAATGCTGAAAGTTTTTTGGGAACTTTCATTGAATATTTGAAGCCATTTGGAAGGAAGTGAGAGTCTGGTCCCTTAATAAAGCTCTTACTATATGAAGTCAGTGGTAATTTTGTCTTTGGTTTCAGAGAGGAAACCATTTGTATTTGCTATGATGATGAAAGACCTCTGGTTTTTTCTTAATGCCAGCATTCAAAAAATCCTGTTCAATTATAAAAAACTGCTGTTTTCTATTGATAGTAGAATAGCCAGCATAATTAGGATTGCTGACAAAAAAATCAAGAAAGATCTTTTTTTTCACCTTATTGGGCCACTTGAATTATTTGTAGTATGCCTGAAATGTTACTTTACTGGTTTGTAACATCCTTTATTATTAATTTGGGTCACATAGGACTTGAACAGAAATGGTTTTGCCTCTCTTAAAAAAGGCACTATGGCATTTCCATATTTCTGTTTCCAACATAAGAAACTGCTGAAGAAGTTACATGTATTTTGGGGGTAGCATACCACTGGTTTTGGTATCTAAGAACACTAGAGAAGCTGGCTAAAGGGAATTTCAGCTCCTTGAAAGTTTAATAAATACTGGAATTCTGGTGAAATTCTAGAAGTTATGGAAATGCTGAAGTCCTGGAAGTGTTGCAGAATAACAGGCAGAGGGTGGCTAACGTGCTATGAATTGATTAACTGTTACAGTTCATGAGCAGAGTGATGAATAAGCTGATAAAATACTCTGATAACATAAAGAATAGACTTTTAATTAATACCAGTCAAATTACTTTGTGGAAGATGTGTAATGTCCAAAAAATGTGATACACTTCCTTGATTATCTCTAAAGTTTGGTTTGAAAACCCCCAAATTTGTTTCATATAAGTAATTTTTGCATTAAGTATAATTAATCTTGTGTAGAAGACCAGTTCCCAACATTATCACAGAACAGTTTGGGTTGGAAGGGACCTTAAAGATTATCCAGTTCCAAGCCTTCCACTAGACCAGGCTCCATCCTGGTCCCCTCCAGCCTGGCCTTGGACACTTCCAGGGATGGGGCATCCACAGCTCCTCTGGGCTCCCTGTGCCAGGGCCTCAGCACCTCACAGTGAAGAATATCTTCCTAATATCTAATGTAATTCCATCCTCTGCCAGTTTGAAGGCATCACCCCTTGTGCTGTCACAACATGCCCTTAAGAAGAGTCCCTTAATGTTATCTGTTCGTGCTGTATAGACAATGTGCTTAAAGTGAGCATTAGCTGTCAGCACTTTCCCATTACAGTTAAAACTGAACAGTGACGTTTATTTTTGAGCTTAATAGATTTTGTGCTGGGCTTGATGCTGATAATCATTTGATCAGTGAGCTGGAAGCAAGTCTAAAATGACAGTGCAGGTGATCCAGAAAATGGTGTGGTGCTCCCTAATGGTGAGAGCAGGCATGTAGGGCCTTTTAAACTGCTCCTTAATGCAAGCTCATTTACACAAAGTGCATATGAACATGAAGCATATAAATCAGAACAATATGAAGTCGACTGTGCACTATTTGGAAAGGAGTGACTTGGAAAAGATTTGGCCATGTTATGGAAAAAAGTGTGATCTTGGCAGCAGGATTTTGGCTTCATAAAAATAGGATTAATAAGTATGAATAGAATGACAATTTTAGTTCGGTTTTGTAGGGTAGTTGATACAGTTGTCACAAGACTCTGCATAGTCCTAATATTTAGAAAATCAAATAATAGTAATATTAAAACACTTTATTCAAGCAAAGACAGTCAAAACAAGGATCATTATCCAGAAACTTAGAGCAGACGGGTTGGAAATAGAAAGACATAAGACTGTGACAGTGAAAATTATTAATCACTGGGACAGACTCACAAGGACAGCAGCCAGTTCCTCATGGCTTTCAGTCCCAAGTGGGTGTCTTTTTCCTGAGCCCCCCAGAATAAATGATTGGGGACAATGATGTAAATATTTATTCTGTACAGGAAAGCAGACTGGATAAAATCAATAAGCCTTAATTCTGCCTACTATAAGCTCTGAAACAATCCACAGAAGTCAAGGACATCCTTTAGTAGCATGAAACAAAATAAAATAAGCAGGTGGAAGAAGTTATTTTCCACATGACTGTTTTCACTTGTAGGAAAAGTAATTGTGAAACAAATAGCTTCAAGAGGTTCAGTCTTGCATAAATCAGATGGGTTTATTGCTGCTTACATCTGTTTTATCAATCCTTTCCTTCTCTTCTTTCCTTACCTGGTTATTTTTTAGTTTGACTGGTTCAATAGCATTCTTAACTTACAGTATTTGATGAATTCTCATCTAAATTTTCCCAAAACTTCCTGTGCTCTATCACTTCTTCTTATGTTTTTGTCCTCTGAACATCTTTCAGGTGTGTCTGTTTTCCATGAAGCAGCTTCCCAGGGGCATGTTACCTTGTTATGGATGTAGTTTTAAGATTCAAAAGAACTTTGAAGAGTAAAAATTACCAAGATTTTTTCCACTGTTTGCAGTGGTTGTACAGAATGACTTACTGTCATCAGAGCTGCAGGAAAATCTTGCCTTTAAATGCTCGAAGGGAAGCTTCCCTTCCCTTTCCTTAATCATGAATGATGCATACTGAAAAAAAATATACCCAAGTTTAGCTGTGGTTTTGATGATCCATTATGGATCTGAAGGAGTCAGAGCAGGTTTTTCTTCTGTCCTGTTCTGTGTGAACATGGGAAGCTCCCATTTGAAGAGTGGAAGTGCAAAAGTGCAGGCAGTACATGCCTCACCCTTACCTGAGGGACAGCTGGAATACAGGGCAGCCATGGCAGCTTGCTGCTCTACAGCCTGGAAAGGTGTGTGTGGTTGGAATGTTTAGAGAAATAAAGCTCCAGAGCATATTGAGAGTGGAAAATACCCACTGCTTTGTTTCGTGGCTTAAAATGAGTTCTCTTTTCTTTCTGCTGGCAATGTAACCTGTGGTGTAAGAGCAACATTACTCTTAGCTGGGAGGGAGATTTCTCAGGAGTCTAACAATACCATCATCTCTGTCAGCACCTCAGTTTGTTTCCAGATGCCAAACCCAAAACTCAGATCACAGCCCTTGAGCACAGTGAGAACATCCATATTACAACCTAAATTGCATGTCAGATTCTTCAGCTTGCAAAGAATGAAAAAACCCTTCCAGTGCAGGGGCTGCCTGCAAACAGAGAAACCAATGATTTCCCTTTCAATTCCTCTGTTAAAATTTTGAGTCAAATCTTGACAGTGCAGAAGAGACCTAAAAGCTAAAATGGAGTGGAAAAACAACATATGGAGAGTATTTATTTCTTGGGTGGGGAGGTGTGGCTGAGGAATAGGATGATATCAGTGTGTTGCCTGCACGGTGGTGTCCCCACAGTGATGTGCAGCAAGAGGAGGCTCTCTGAAGGTGCTGTTTGGGTGAAGGCAGCAGGGCCAGCCAGGAGAGGCTCAGCCCCATTGTTCTGTAAGCACTGCAGGGCTGTCCAGGTGTCCTGATTTAAAGGCTGCTCCTTGAGACAGGAAATTGTATCTTGTTCTGAGGTTTACTGTAATAAAGTACATAGTCCTGGGGGAATGTGCTGCTGGGCCCATGAATCACTTTATGGGCTGGCTGTTGTGACCTCAGCCCTGTGATTTATTCACGCCATACCGCAGCAGGAATGGCAAAAATGTGAGCGGCGCATGGTCTTCCCAGCCTCCCCCTTCCCAACCAGATGGGCCTTCAACTGGGAGGCTGCCATAAATCCAGAAGGGCAGCTCTGCTCAGGGCTGCCATTCCACTTGTCTTGCCCACTCTGCCCTGTGTCTGCTGGGGAATCCTCTTGCTGGCTCAGGTGTTTGCTTCGTAGTTCCTTGTAGTTTCCTGTGTGAAAAAATGAAAAATCTCCGTGCAGTCATGATGCTCCTAGCGCGAATAAGGCACCTTGAAGTGTGCAAGTTTTTGGTAATCCCCTTTTTCCTTTCAGCTAGCAATAAACAACAAAAAAGAAAGAGACCTGACTGTTTTCAGCTCAGAATGTCACTGTTTTACAGATGTTACCAGATGTGCTCTTTAGGAAATGGTAGCTTTTGCATTTACGAGGGGAGTTAAATGATGTGCTTTTGGTGGAATCACAAATGACAGGAGGGAAGAGTAGCTCCTGACTCTCAGCTACACTAAGCCATGTCTCTGTTCCAATTGACACTGTTTCTTTACATGTTTTGCCTTTGACAGTTGTTAGTTTTAAAATCTAGCACTTTCCTTTGGTGCTGGCCTTTCAGTTTTTGAAATATTTTTACTGTCTGAAGCATCCTGATATTTTCCTGTGAATTCATTCGTTTGTACTCTTCAGAAAATGCTCAGAATTTTTATTGATGTCCAAAATACCAATTTCTTAGGGGTAGTTTCAGAATTAACAGTTGTCTACGTCACTAATGTTCACCTGCCTTGCAGTTGTTTTCTGCCCTTTTATTTTTTATTTACTTTCTCATTTTCTATAAAATAGATAAAATCGAAACATCTTAAAATTCAGCAAGGATTTTTTGCAAGAGTTTAACCTTGCCACATATCTTAATAACTAAGTAGGTACCAAATGATGATTCTTAACAATTGTACAACCAATTAAAGGTCAACTTTACCAAAATAAGCAAGATGTTACTTGAAAGAAGGTAGGGGAACTTTCATTTCTCTATAGTATAGGCAGGTTTTCATGAGAGCCAGTTTCTTGTGTGATACAAGCTGGTTTAATTCTGTTTCTTCTATTTCATAGCCTCAAAACTGGAGGTTTGTTACTTTTTCTAAGATGCTAAGAGTTACACCTGTAAATTTACGTGATCATGTTTCTTCAATAAGGCAGTTTGGGCAGGATTTTTGTTTAAACCTCAGCATAACCACAGCTTCAGGTTTGTTCACTTGAAAAGGTGTTGGTTGTTAAAATGTGCTAAACTGAGATTTTTCCAACTTCCTCAGCATATGAATGACCTGCTCTCTCACTCTCTGTGTGTTGCTTAAGCTTCACCTGCCCTGTGTCTCATTACAAATCAGGCAGTAACAGCTTACTTTGAGATGGTTGAGCTTCTCTGTATTTCAATAAAACTCTTTAGATCTGTACATGAAAACAGGCTTTGAATGGGAGTGTATCATTGCTGTGCTTAGCAGGGATCTGATAAAGGGTTGTCAAAGGTCTGTTTGCATGGTTTAGATCAGGCTTAACAGAGCTTGTTCTGGAGCAGAGTACACATGCTCAGTCTCTTAAACTTTTTACTGCTTGCAGCTCTGGTTTCAACTCGTGAAGAGCAGCACTGGACAGAGGTAAAAACAGAAAGGAAGGTGGTAGGATGCTCCCTGTTACTGTAGAATCCCAGTTGCTTCAAGCATCTGGAAAGTTATCTTCAGAAGTCATCAGAAAATGCTGCAATGCCCATTCAAACAAATCTTCTGCACCCAGGGATTGCAAGTAGCTACACCTGCTTTCAGACCCGGATCTGAAAAAGGAAATTAAATGAAACCTCTCAGGCCCCTTCTGCTGCAATTACAGAACTAAATATATCCAAATTTTATCCATAGCCCCTGACACCTGCTCCATTTCTGTCCTCAACCCTTTCAACAACTCCTGCTTGCTTAGAAACACTTTTTTTTGGCACTACTTAAGCAGCAGTCATTGGAGCTACCAGGAGCCAGGAGGCAAAGTGATGCCTCAGTGTTTAATGAAACTGCTTCCAGCCTCTTTTTCCCTTGATGCTGCTATTCCTGTCCTTACCCAGACACTTGGCATTTCTTGTGCTCCTTTTTGAATGCCTCTCCTGGGCAGCAACAGCAACCAGAGAAGACTGAAATACAGGTATAGTTAGGCTTAGGATGGAACAGAGATCAGCATTAGTGCTGCTGTTGTTACTACCACCAAAGCCCAAATACATCCTTTGCAGAATTAATATAAAAACATCTGACCTTGAAGAAAATATTTCTTTTTAGAAATCAGACAAAGTGGTTCTGGAAGAGAAGCTTGAACAAATGTACAAAAGAACCCTCAGAGAAGGAGTAGGAAGTTGGGTGAGGTACATCCAGGTTGATTGTCAGATAGACAATAAAGAGTTGGAAAGCAATCCATAGCTCTGACAAGAAAATCTATTGAAATGGTACATGTGGCAGAGTGTTTAGATGCTTGTAAAAGAACAACAAAATGAAGTAGCTCTACACATCTGGTATGTAACATGAAACTGGATGTCACAGGGATAAGAGCAATTGGTGAGAAATAGACTAATATTCAGAGCTGGAATGTGAGAACAAGTTGTTCAGGAAAGCTAAAAAATAAAGTAATGGTGTTGTATATTAATTATACTGGAGGTTTTGAGGAAAAATTTTTAAAAGAGCATAAATTACAGCATTGTTTTGAGTAAAAATAATGTAAGGATCATAAAAGTTACACAAAGAGAGTGAGTGGTATCCTGCTATGGATTTTAGGTGTAATGTTCTGCTAAATGTAAGTAATAATGGAGAAATGTGTTTTTGTAGGATATATCTATTTATTAGATACAAATCAGAGAAGCTGCCAGACTTGTTAACTTAATAATGACTAGATCACCAAAATGTGATGGGTGTGAGACTCCAGCATTGTAACAAGTGATGATGACTTGAGAGAGGAAATCATCACCAAAACTGACTTCAGATGTTGTGATCACAAATTGATAAAACCTATATTCAAATTTTAAAAACTATGCTAGAAAAGTGAAGTTTTCAATTTTAAAATAATAAACTAAAAAACAGACACTACTAGGTAGCAAGTATATTGGACAGAAGAAGACAGGAGGTTCATGTAGAGGAACCAGGGCATTTATTTAAATCAAAAGTCCAAAACTGTAAGGTCTTTGCAACCCAAACAAAAGGGGAAAAGTTTAAGAAAGTTACAAAGTGTATCTCTATCCAAAATGGAATTGGCAGCAACCTTAAAAACTGGTCGAGAAAAAGAGACACTTAGGGGAAGCAGAAATTGTAGGAATAAAGTGAGAATTGTGAAAACTCATGCTGAATGAGACCTCCCAAAAGAAATAAAAATAATAAATGTTACACAGCCACTGCTACGGAAAGATCAGGAAAAGAAGTGGAACTGCAATGCACTGAGGATAGGGATAGTATCAATATGTCCCAAAACTAAGTGAATGCCTTTGCCTTGTTTTCCTGTGAGCTGATAAAATACAGAGGAAAGCAGGTGTGATCACCTGTCAGAATGTCAGCCATGGAAATGAGACAGATGCAGAAGTGAGATAAATCACTAATCAGAAACAACACGGTAGTCATTTAGCAAAGAGGTAGATGCTCTGTCTGAGTATAAAGACTGGATAATTTTCTTAAAGCAACTTTGTTATAAATCATGAGAAGAGTTTTTCACGTGATCAGAAACCACATTAATATTGAAGTATTGCTGTCAAAGTTTGATAAAGCTGAAATTTCTTTCTACCATCTTTCAGCCCAGGCCAGATTCACAAAGCCATCAAGACAATTGTTTTCGCTGTAGTAATTGTGGTTGTTTGATATGTTATAATCAGTGTGAATTCCATGATTCATTTTCCATTCTTTGGCAGTGCTGGCTGTGGCAGCGAAGGGTTTGACACTGTCACAGCATCAGGAAGAGCTGCAGCTCCTCCAGGGATGAGGAACCTGCGGTTGCATCTGGGTTCCTGGTGTTTATTCAGGGTTTGAACTGGCTCCTCAGGCTGCAGGGATTCACAGCCAGTGCTGCCAACACCAGGAAGGGGCAGAAACCTGGGAATGGGAGGGCAGAACCATCTCTTGCCACAAGAGCCTGTCTTGTGTCAGCTTAGGCTGATCGTGAAACCACATGATAAAGCTAAAGCTCAACCTGCACTTGACCGTGTCCCAGGAAAAGAAATTGGAGCTGTCTTTCTTACAAGGTCAGTTTTCAAAATCTGGTGGATGTATTCTGGTGGCCTCTGTTGCCTGGATGAAAAATGAGTTTGTGCTCTGTCTTAACTGCTGTTAAACTGCAGAGGAAGAAAGAACACCCATTTCAGGACTTCCTTCTCAGAAAAGCCAGCTCTGGGGAGCTGGAGAGCCTTGTAAGTACTGCTGTCTCTCATCCAGATTCTGCACTGAAGGCTGCTAAAGCAAGGAGGGTTGTCTTTAAAAAACTTCTACCCTTCATAGAGACAGATCTCCCTTAATATCAGGTGCCAGGATTGAAAGTTCTCTCTAAAATTGCCATCTTGGGGAACTTCCTCTTCACAGACACTTGGGTAAGGCTTGTGGACTATCAGTTTAGCAGCTGTGGTATGCAGCAGCCAGGTTTTCACTGAGGTATTCATCAATAAAAATAGTTCAGGAAATTAGGAGTGGGTTTGAAGGTTCTCTGTGAAAGTGCTAGATTTTTTTTCTAGATATGCTGGCAGACACAGTCTAAGGCTGCACTGCAATTCTGAGTGCTCAGAGCTGAGACATGAGCAGGACTAGGACTTGCCAATTTTTACCTCTGGTGCCAAAGTGATAAAATTAGGATGGAAAGCTTACATACTAGAAGGGTTAAAACATTGATGGGAAAGGTAATATAAAATATTTATAGGACTACTTGTGATGTTATCAAACATGTTGAAGGAAAGGACTTTTAAAAGCATTGCTTATCGATCCTAGTAAGGAGTTCTGTGATTCTAGACAGTTGGAGAAAATACCTGTGGGAAAGTCTAAATACATTACCAGTATCTTTTTTTTAACCAAGTCTAGTACAAATGGTAGTGCTTCCTGTGTCCTGGAATTCACATTGATTATTATCACACCATCCTTATAATGGAAAATTAAAGAGACATCACTTTTGTGACCACACACAGCTGTATTCACCAAGAGTTGGTATTTTTATCTTGTTTTCCAGTCGTGGTCACATGTATGCAATGACAAGAAAGGCGTACATTCAGAAAGTTTCAATTTGCTGATGACAAAAACCTCTTCTTTTCATCTCATTTGGTTTGCTTGAATTCTTAATTTCTGTTTTGGTAGCTGCAAGAGAGTAGAGCAGAGATTAGAAAGGTTGCTGATGTGCCAGCCAGGCCAGGCAAAGGTGATGTGCTGATTCAAAAAACAAGTACTGGAATGGAAGGAGTGTGGTATTATCCCTTTTGACTGAAGGTTTAAGGCTGTGCTTTGGAAATTAATTTGCAGCCTGAGGTTTGATTATTCCCAGCTGTAATTAAAAAAAGCAGGTAGTACCTATTGCCAAGTGAAATTTTTTTCCTACTCTCTTGCAGTGAGAGGTAGCTACTGTTTCTTTTGGATAAAAGTTTGCTCACTTTGGGATACTTCAAGCTACATCTTAAATGCTGCAGAAATTACAGCCAGTGCAGAATTTGGCAGCTTGCATATTAAGTGAGTTATTCATGTGTTAGCATCATGAAATGTCATTCGCTGGTATAATTGCCTTTTTCAAGGTTACTTTTAAGAACCAAATCCTGATATCCAGAGTTCTGCAAGGACTGTCTCCTCCCTGTCAGGTACTGCAAGTCAGAGTTTCTTAATTTTCTGAAGATGTTCTATAACCAGCAAAAAAAAAAAAAAAGTAGGAAGGAATGTGGAGTCCAGAACTGCTGTAGTGGTAGCCACAGTTTATGATGAAAAGGACAGTGTTGGGGCCAGGGGATCTGCCCCATTGAATCAGTGGTTTGGTGGGTTGTACTCCTAATTACTTTTTAAGAGTTTATTGAGTGTGACCCACCCAAACCCCATCATTCTGCTAAACTCATGAAATTACTGAATGCCATGTCCCAATACTTTTATGTTGTTGCCTGTCTGTCATAACTCTTTGCTCTCATAACACTTCAGTACTGTATCCCAATCTCTCTGCCTGCAACTTTCTGTTGCTGTCCCGTCATGGGAGGGTTTTTAATTCATAGGCAAAATACAGTTTTTATTGTGATGGTGATTCACCAGGGTAAGTCTGTCAAATGTCTCTGATAGGAAAGCATGAAAAGATTTTTAGCAGCATTTTCTGTAGGCCTGGAGTAAATGCAGTGGAGAAACATCAGACAACTGAAACAAGTCCTGTAGGAGTGGCAGCTCTGTCGTTCTGTGGTGATTGATGCACTCACCATCAGTAACCAGTTCATGAAACAAGAGAATCTTTCCTTGTGTACTAAAGGCACACCAGCCATAATTACAGTTCATCTTAAAATGCCAGGATGAAAATGCTCGATCATCCCTCATGCAAGTGCAACAGTCTCTGTTGAAGGAACTGACTGGATTGCTATGAGCTTGCAGCTACCTGAGCTCTTCAAACTTGTGGCAGACTTTTAAATCCATGGTTTAATGCCAGTCAGAAGGAAAACAGGTTTGATTCCTGTAATACAGCTAGGGCTGAGGGAATTACCTCAGTTACTCTGTGATATTAAAATCAAAGCTGCTGCTGCTGCTATCAGTATTAATTTCATATTATCTCATACACACTTTCAGAAATAGCAGATAAGAAGAAATTTCATAATTAGAAATAAAATTTGATAGAACAATATGTATATCACATTTCTTTATGGAATAAGTGTTCTCCCTGACATATGTAAGCATATTCTTCCAATGAATATGTATAGTTTTCATGTTTTGAAGCATCATTAATTCAGCACTGTTTACAGCCTGTTATTCTTTCTAATTATACAACTGATAAATATTCTAGTGCTATGACCCTGGGAACAGTGCTGCAAAGTACAGAACTGCTTTTTAAAGTTCACCTCCTCTTGTGTTTTACCAGAAGGATTCTTCTCCTTTACAAGGAAAGGGCTGTGAAGGAATTCTGTAGTCTTCTGAAACCAAGTGCCATTTAGAAACCCATTTGAAGACAGCTTAATTTTATTTGCATTAGTGATTACTAGTAGTGTAATAGTACACTATTGCCCAGTTATCTTCCCTAAATCAGACATTTCTACTCAAGAGTTGAAGGAGACATGCATTTGCACACTTATTTTTTGTGTGTTGTCAAATCTCTATGCTCTGCTGCCTGTAACTATTCTGTAGTCATCTATTTCAAAAAGGCAACCCCATCTTTCTTTGCATTATTTTTCGAAGACTGCAAACACAGAAAATAATATTGATATTGATCTTGAGATTATATCCACCCTTGTCTCTTAAGAATTACACTTACTGGTCTTGATACCACTCCATTCTGTATTGATCATGATCCACATTCAGTGAAAGGCTTCAGCATAAATAGAAGAAAAAAATAACCTCCCTTTTTTGTCCAAATTGGAGTAAAACTTGAACCTATTTTCAGTAGATTTTTCTACATTGTTGCCATTTCAGGTTTCCTTTGGCAGTGTTAGGTCTGTTACAGAGTCTGCTTGCCTCTTGTGAGCCACTGTGCAGCTCAGGCTGCAGAACCTGCTCCAGTGGAGAGATAAATGGGCAGTTTGCCCCTGCTGAGCTGATACTGGCACAGCTACACTGGCACCAGCATCTGAAATAGCTGAATTAACCTAAGTGAGCTGTGTCTGTTCAGTGACTCTGGTCCTAGCCAGCATTCAAAAAGATCAGCATCCTTGGGTTGTGCAGCACGTTTTGCCAGCTTATGAGAGCGTTTCAGGATCTCCAAAGTTGTGGACTGAGGAGAAGCATTTTGCTGAAGAAAAGCCTGTAGCAGTGCCTGAGCTTCCAGGACTGACTCCTGATGGATAAGTTTGTTCACCTGCTGCCACCACCATTGGCAGCAGCCCATTTTCTCCTTCTTGCCACATCACCTGTCTCACAGCATATTCCTCTGGCCTCCCTGGGGAGAAAGCTCTCAGGAAGGAAAATAAGTCTCTTTTGTAGTGCTCATCAGTCAGCAGCCTTGTCTTTTGCTTGGTAGTGTGCCCTTTTTATGGTCTTGGCATCATTTGGCATTGCAAGCTCTGCTGAGAACAGCAGCTTGCCACTACAGACATGTCCCTTCCAGCAGAGCTGACAGTGACACCTGCACTTCTCCCACATGGAGCAGTTTACCTTTAGCTTGCTGAAGTAAAAAGTGCAGCTACAATGCACTTATCAGAGGGTATTTTTCTTATTTTTGTTCAAACTTCACTTTGTTTCAATTCCAGAAAACAGTCAGAAAGCCACAATGGCTTTCACCCCACTTCTTGCCCAGCACCCTCATCTCACGGAATGGCACTGATGTTTTGGCCAGTAGGAAGTTTTTTTTCTAAGACATGGTGGCAGAGATATTTCAGCAAGAAGAAAAGTAATGAGCTGCTATCCATATCTCATTTTCCTGGCCTTGGGGTTTTCGCTTAAGAAGCAGAGATGGGCAGCAAAGGATTTGATTGCAGAAGGTATATGGCTTACATGCTATTTGAGGCACCCCCAATTTCCATACCAGAGTAATGGCCCCATAGATAGAGTTACGGAGATATTCTTGGCTCTGGTCCTGAATCATCAGCGAGGATTGTGGGCTTACTATTAAAAGAATAAGTGTTTCTTTATAATCAAAACAGATTACTCTAAAGAAAGTGAAAATGACCAGAGCTCCAAGCCAGCCTGTCTTTCCCAGGATACCGATAGCTGGAAAAAAGCAGAGGTCATGGATCATGTTCTGTCACTTCACCCTATTGGTATTTTTCATGTTTCAGGCAGACATCCAAAATTGGATACTTTTCCATAAAGCAAAAGCAGCAGAAACAAAATGGCAATAATAACATGCCCATTCTCCATCGTTCCCACACCTACAATCTTGACACTGCATCTGGGACTCTGATGTGCACCTTTTCCTTTCTTCTACTCTTTGCCTCCATTAAGTCACCAGAGTATTTGTATTTCTTCATAGCACAAATGTATTTAGAATACTTTATGATTATCCTAAAGGATCTAAAAAAGCATGCTTTACTTTATGGTATTACATTTTGAAAGGGAAGCAGTAATGTTTTTCTAGATATGATCTAGGCAGGATCCAGGTACTCTCTGCACTGGATCTGTGAGATTTTTGATATGCTCTCAGTTCATTTAAAGCAAGCTAACTCTCTTGGACTGTACAAGAAACACCTGTGTAAACCCAGAGAGAAATTCCACCCACAGAAAGTCTGTTGTGTAAGTCCACTGTCCTGTAAGATGGTGAACAATTTTGTCTGTTGAAATGCACCTTTTCCTCTTGAAATACATGATTTTTCACATTTTTGAGACAGTGGCTTCAATGGGGATCCTGACAATAAACTTCTTGATATTGAGTGCTGCAGCAAAACTTTAAGTGCATTTGCAACTTTACTTTTAGATGAAATGTAGATAAGAAATGTGAAGTATTCCATTTGTCTTTCATCATCACTGCTGCACGATGCCTTCTTTCACACCATCACACGTTTAGGACCTCACTGCATTCCTTCTTTGCAAGGTGAGGAGAGGTGAGACAAGCCAGCACTACTGGGCAATAAGGCCAAGGTTTTCTTTGAAATCTTGTTGCACATCACCAGCTAAAGATGAGAATTAAGGTTGTAGAACAGAAAAGGTGGCTTTCCCTAACATAATCCTTTGGCTTCCTTTGAGAAGTTCTGTTTTACAGTTAGGGTGATTATCTTTGTCTCCTTTCTTCCCAGTATGTGTAAAATGTTTCTGAATTCTATTTGTAAGAGTTTTCTGCTACAGGGAAAGAGTATGGGGAAATATTCATCCAGAGTAATAATGAATGGTAGTTATTAAAAACTGAGAAGGTGAATGCAGAAAAAGAACATAATGTGTATCTTACCCTGTAAACTGCAATTTGGTATCAGCACAGTTGTTTAAGGGGAGGTGTGTGTGTGTCTTGACTTGCTGTTCCACCAACAGACATGTAGCCCAGACAAAAATATTTATTACTACTTTTCAGAGTTGCACACCAGTACAGCATTGATGGTATGTTCAAATCTTTGTAGAGGAGTCCTCTAAGTTTTGCAGTATTTTTATTATTTGCAAATAATGTAATTTGTTTGGTTTTTTTTCAGACAAGAAGCCCTTCTTGCTGCCATTAGTGAAAAAGATGCCAATATTGCTCTGCTAGAGCTTTCATCCTCTAAGAAGAAGACTCAGGATGAAGTGGCTGCACTGAAACGAGAGAAGGACCGTCTTGTGCAACAGCTCAAGCAGCAGGTGGGTACAGCAGGGCTTGGAAAATCCAGTTAATAATCTGGTGTGGGGCTATTATATCGATTTATGGAACTAATAATGTATAACCCTGTCAGATGTTAGAACAGAAAGTGCAGAAATAACAATTTCAAACTAGCTGCTGGACTCAGCACTGAGGGAAGTTGCTTTGTGTCATTGCCTGAGTAGTGAATGTGTGATAGGATGTATAGGAAGTTGTGAATGAAGAGGACATTGGTTGTTATCCTCTACCAGCACAAACAGTCACAGATGCAGGGAAAAGTAGTGATACTTCTCTTGGAAGTTTGTATTTGCCTTGCTTGGGAAGAAGCCTATTTGGAAGAAACTTCTCCTAGCTGTAGACCTCAAATATGAATGTTGCAGCACACAGTCTTCCCTATGATTTCTGATTGTAGCAGGAGCACCATGTGCCAGCTTCTAGAACAGACTCTGGGAGGTCTCGTGCTTGTGAGGACATTGATCCCTTCCTATTTCTGGCCTCTCCCATTTCTAAGATCTTTCTATGTTGGTATAACAATTAGAAAAATGTGTTTCTGGTCAAGCATTTAATATTATGTTTCAGTACTGGATGCAATGTGAAAAGTACATTGCCAGTAAAACACAGAGGAAGCAAAAGGCATCCCTGGCAATAAGAGATTTAGGATCTGAAAAAGCCTGTGTAGATTTTTCACTTCAGCACTTCTGGTGGGTTTTTCTGAGTTATTCCCTTGCCACATTCCTTGTAATAGCACAAATGCTGCTGCCAATCCAGTATCAACCTCTTCAGTGCCACCATTTCCATCTTCATAAAGTTTTATGTGCAACATTTCATCTGTCAGCCAGATGATTTCTGTTGCTGTCAGAGAATGTAAGACAAAACCAGGGCATTGTGATAAGGGATTTCTGTGCTTCTTCCTTAGCAAACACAAGTAGGTTGTTGGCCATGTTGTTTAAGAGAATTATTTATGGTTTAATTTAAGAACAGTACTTTTGGGGGGTTTTATGTACCAGCTTCAGAATGAGCAAGAAGTATAGATTACAGTCTTGTATTATTTACTTTTGAGGAACAGCTGTAATTGCTGTCACTGGTCAGGCAGGTGATCTGCTAAACCAGGAATCAGAAGTGCTCACAGCAATGTCAAGTACTTGTTTTGTTTCTGTAATTGTTGATGCAGCAGCTGTAATTTATGGTACCACTCACTCCAAGAGAAATTTACGCTTCTTCTTGGTTCTTGTTGTCCTAAGCCTAAATTCAGGGGCTTTTATGCCCCTTTGCCCTTCCCAGTTTCCTTTTGATTATCTTTTCTGAGTAATTAGAGCAATCTGTAGTATTTTCCGATGAGTTTTTTCTGCTGAAAATTTGTGTATACTTAATTAACATACTAACATTGTGCTTATCTGTAATGACTTAGGTTTCAGGTAAAAATTTTTTTTAACACATTGTTGTGGCTCCTATCATTATCCTCCAGTGCTGGTGAGTCTTACAGTATCATAGACTCTTCCTAAAAAGACATGGCCATTTCCCTTAAGGATGCCAGTTCTAAGTGCTTTTCTGTGTATGTGTGGGATACTTAATTTCCCAAGTAAACAAAAATAGCAAAGGAGATTAATTTGAAATTTTTCTTGGTCTGTAGTGAGGCCAATTATGATCTGAGGTTGGAGCAATAGTCCTTTTTCAAATAATTCATTGGACTGTTGAAATGCCTTTGAACATTCTGGTTCCAAAACTGCTATCAGCTATAAAGACTTGTCACTGTTTAAGATTGTTTAAGATTTTAATCTTAAAAATAGTGAAGAAAGCAGAAAGTAATCTCCTCAACACATCTGTGCTATGAGTAGTATAAATAAAAGTTTTATGTGTAGTATAAGTATAAAATCACAGGTATTCTTCAGTACATCCACAATCCCCAAGGCAGAATAAATGTTTACATTTAAACAATCTAAACTATATTTAAAACACACCTGAGAAATATTTATGTGACCAGAGATTGGACACATGCTGCTAAATTCTGTTCTGTGTTTTAAGGATGTGTCATCTTGTATCCAGTTTTTTTTGTGTTCAGCTTTCAACACATTGATAAAAAAACTGCTCGTTGCTTATTTTAGGGAGTATTACTCACTACCTCTATGAGTTGCAGAGAATCTAAAATTCCATTTAGTTTTTTTTCAGTGCCAGTAGTTTTGGTATGTACTTCTTCTGAATAAATTCAAATCACACCAACTTTGACAGCTCCAGAAATAGGAGATGGGTCAGAAGAGATGGCTGTGAGATTTTACAGGATCCTCATTACTGATGTAGTCAAGGGGAATCTCATTTTTCTACATGCTTTGCAAATATTCTGTGTACTTGGCCCTTGCACTGCTCTTCAGTTGTTCCAGGTCACCAGGCTCATACATTCCAACAGAACAACTCTGCTGCTTCCTCAGTTTAAGCCTTCTCTACATGGACCCTTTTCTGCATCTTGAGAATAGGGGTCCATCTGTGTTTGCCAGCTCCACAGAACCGTGTCCCCTTTCAGGAACTTCCTAAAAGTTTAGCTGTAGTTCTTAAATGTACAGTAGAAATTGGGAATGGAAAATCTTTCAGACTTGCAGATGTATGGAACACAGCTGTTCAAGGAAGGCAGGTGATGCCACAAATTGAGATATCGTGGAAGACTTTGCAAAGCTGTCGTGGAACCCAAAAACTTTTTTCAACCCTTCAGATTCAGAGCTGGGATCCTGACCTCAGTCATTCGTGTTTCAGAGCTGTTGAGCTCCCTGATAAGTATTTGATGTTGCAGTCCATCTCATTCCTAGGAAATGCTTGGGCTTTGTGGTGGGAAAGCAGCTCTTTCAGTTGGTGGTCAGACACGGCTGAGTAAGAGATTCCCATTTCCGTGTGCGTAGGATGCACACAGAAATGCTGAGCAATATGGGAAGGGGTGCTTTGTGGCAAGAGTTGTGCATGCTGTGGTACCAGCATTGCTGAATCTCACTGGGGCTGGGAAGAGCTTCTGACAGAGGGCTTTAGGAAAGCAGTTTCCTGACTGTGCTGCAATGTGGATCCAAGCATGTAGAACAGGATTTGGATCGTGACTTCTCCTTGCTTGTACTGGTTACCATTGGCTGACTTGCTGTTAATTGACCTTTCTTAGAGTGTAGAAATGTAAAACACTCAAAACAAAAACTCCTTCCAATGCTTTCCTGTGATTTTTATTTATTTGAACATATCAGTGAAGACACACAGGTTTATCAAGGGAAAGGTATTCAGAATCTGGAGGGCTCTGCTGTCACTCCTTGTGCTGTCTCCTTTCCCAGCACTGTCACGTTCCTGGTGGCTCACAAGGGAAGGGTACTGCTGCACAAGAGAGGGAAGGAGTCCTGCCAAAGACATTTCGGTTCTTTAGTTTCTCTAAGTATGTACATTAAAGTTTGGACGAAGAGAAGCATTTTGGAAAGAGGATATGGCATCAATGTTGTTTTAATTTAGAGTTTCTAGGCTCTGAATTGCAGGAATGTGCCTCAATATAAGAGCCCATTTCCTAATGAGGCGCTCGGCATTGAGCAGGCTCTCCAGTAAATGCAGCTGCCTGTTTCATATTGGTTGTCAGTTTGGATGAGGGATTTCCTCTATCATCAGACAGGCAGGGCCATTGCAGGGCGAGGGTCACCAGTGAATGTGGTCCCAATTTATTCCTCCCAGGGCATTGTGTCTCCATGGGGAGCTCACAGAGGCTGCTGCTCTGGAGGGGCCAGGCTGATGCAAGAGCAGCGAGCTGCAGTTGTGTAACCAGGTCCAGATGTGGCATGGGGAGGGCCCTGCTGGGTGTCACACCGGGCTGACAGGGACCCAGGGAGCCTGGGCTGCTGGGTGGATGGAGCACAGCCACTGCTCAGCTGTTAGGAAATAGCCTGCTTGCCATTTATCCCTTTCCTTGTCAAGATAAGTTTTAATATCAGCTTCTATTTATTGTCACAGAGCAAAGCACCACTCCACAGTTTTGAGTGGTGAAGGGAAGGCATATCTGAAGGGGCTGAGGTTTTCCTGTCTGTGGGCTTTGAGTCTCAAACAGCTGGGATTTTCTGCTAGGAGCTCTTTGTAGCAAAGACTGTCATTTTCTGTATTTGTACAGTGTGTGGCAGAGTGGGTGCCTGACTTGACCAGCATCTCTGTCACTGCCATGCCAGAAATGTGAAGTAATAATGTTAACATTCTTAGGAGACTCTGAACAGTATTAATGTTTTCTGACTGCTTGGAGTATTATTCAAATTAATTGTTTGTAAATAGCCATATTCATTTGTATTATATATAATATTTCATAATTATTATTATTATAGCATAAGTTAATTAGCTTGACTCAGTATTACTGATGACATTTTCATTTGAAAACATGTGACTTCAGGTTAGATTAATACTACACGTTTTATTATGTTGCTGATGCCTAAATAAAAGTTATTTTCACATCAGTTCCTCAGTCTTTTAAGATGATGTTGAGTTTTCATTCTATACTTCAGCATGCTCAGATTTCATAAACATACATTTTCTTTTGTCATGCAAACTGTTAAGGAGAAACAGTGAATAGTGTGGCCTCAGGAGAGAGCTCTCTGCACCTGAGTTGATTCATCCAGTTAGACCTGGAATCTGTTCTTAAAGACTTGTAAGTGAAGGAGCCCTTCAGTCCTGGGAAGTTTTTTTATACCTTATCTGTCCTTATCATTCATTATATGTAATGTCCCTTACTGCAGTTTAAGCTCACGACTATTTTTTTCTATTAGGAGTGTAGAAAAAAAAATATTTACTACCTTTTATGTTCTTGCTGTAGACAGACTTTCTGTTCAAAAAGAGCTCCTTTCTATTTTAATCAAGGGAGATAAGAAGCCCCACACTCTTGTAAGTGTGGAGTTTGTAGTCAGCCTTGCCATCCAGAGGAAGCTTTAATACCTGTTGTTCTCTTCTGCTTCTATATCCTCATCAAGATTGTGCCTTGCTCTGTGGGCCAGCATGAATTTGAGAGCCGGTTACTTAACATTCCCACAAATGGAGGGGAATTATTTGGCAATGGCCAAATAACTAATAATTGACTGGTAATAATAGTACTTATGCAATATTGAGTATACGTTTCATCTAAGCAAGCAAGTACCAAAGCTGTTTTTTTCTGAGCTGCTTTGTGCCTCTTCCCTGTGAGATTTTGACTGGCTTTCTTTATGAGGCCAAATTACTGCAAAGACTGATTTCACAAGTAAATGTGGTTCATGGGATCATGAGAAAAAGGAAAGAATTGTAGATTCCAGAGTAGCTTCTCACCCCCAAAATTATATTTTTCCACTGTTACTTGTTTCCCTGGAAACCCTGCACACTGACACCTGACACTCCTCTGCTGTGAACTTTTCCAAGCTGAAGTTCCACTGGCTGGAGTCATTTCTGTTTATTACAAGAGAATGTAAAACAGGTCAAAGGAGACTGACAGGCAAATGTTTTCCTCTTGCTGCTGTGGAGCTGGATCAGCATGACCACACTTCTGGCAGTTTTAGTTACCACCCTGCCCAATGAAATAATACAGATTGTGAGGGCGTGCAGTTAGTCTCTGCTTTACCTTAGCTGCCCTGATTTGATTTGAAACCATGTCTGATGAGAGTGATTACCCTGTTAGCAAGAGAATTTCTTCTTTAGATGACATGGATCCAGTCACTGCAGGTAATTGGTAAATGTGGTGCTGTTTTGTGACAGAACCCCTGGTGTTCTCTGAAAGGTTCCAGCAGTCTGGAGTTCAGTGAGGGGAGGCGTCTCTCAAATCACTGTCAGAAGGGAATTTAGAAAGTTTAGGAATATGTATGTAAGTTGTCTTGAGTGTGGTGGTGGTGGCTTCTTTATAGCTGAGGAAGAAAATTAATATTTGAATTGAGTGATGAGATGCAGGGCACTTGCATCCATCTTTGTTCATTGATCTCTTAACCACAGTGCCCACAGAGTGCAAATAGATGTAAAAGATGGGGAAAGATAACTTTTGTGATAACAAAGTTAAGAGCAGGCAGAGGAGTTTGAAAATGCCATGTCAGAGGTTTCTTCATGAGCTGGGTAGAACAGAAGGTTCTCTGAGTTCTGGTGTTCTTTAAATGCCAAGTTCACCATTTCGAAGCAGGAACAAACAGATTAATGTACTTTGTCAAATATTTTTCAAGGAATAATGAAGCATTTCAGGAACTATTGTCACTTGTGGTGGACTTGTTACATATGCAGTGCAGTCTCAGCCTCACCTATCCCCTGCATGGTAGAGTCAAAGCAAAGTCACCTTTGTTCAGGTTCTTGTACCACCAGTGTCTGGAGGGTCACTTGCAGCTTTTCAGTCCCTGGCTTTAATACACAAAAGCGCCAAAATATGTGGTTCTTACAGTGTATTCTTAGCTATGCTGGCAGTGTAGCTGGCATGGATGTGAGCAGGCAGAAGTGGGGGAAATCGTTCTGTACACTTCCTGTACAGGAAGCTGTTGGACTAGAAACAGGAGAAACTTCTGGCTGAAATGAATCTATATGCACTAATTGGCTCTCATCAAGCACTGCCAGCTGTCAAATTTAAGCACCGTGGCTTTTGTCGAAGGCCTGTAATGCACCCAGATTATCAATCACAGCCCTGCTTGTTTTGCCAGGCTTTGCTCCTCAGTAATTGTTTCTGTCAAGGGGGAGGTCTCTGCCAGGAGCAGACCCCAGCACCCTGACAGCAGCGAGCAGGCACAGAATGCAAGGCTTTGTCATGCCCTTGAGCACTGCTTCCTGCAGCACAGCACTAGGAGCCCTCACAGGTTAGAAGAAAGCACCTTCTCCCTGCCATGTGTTCCAGACTTTTTTCCCATCATTTTTAATCATCTATTAGCACAGTAACAGCACTCAGTGCAGCGTCAGCAGTCTTTGCTGGGGCAGCATTTCATCTCTCCCTGGTATTATTTACACTCTTTTCCCTCTCTCTCCTCTCTTACCTTCACCCTTTTGCCTCTTGCATGACCAAATAAAAATGCTGCTGCAAACAGCCCTGGCTGCTTTCTGTTTGTGCCTTCAGCCATGTCACAGCCTGCAGCTGTTAGGGTATAGCTCTGTAGGTTTGCTGGAAGAGAAAGGTGCTTTGCCTCACTGAGAGATTTATAGAGGTATTGATGGTACTCAGGTGACAATACAGTACTAGGTACCCTTTCTTTTAGACATTTGTAACATTTTTAAAAATACTGTAAGAACTAATATTTCCCAAGTTTGAACTCAGATTTCAAAAACCTCTTTCATTCTATTAGAAATATTCCTCCATTTATTTAAATTACTAAGATTTTCATGTTCTAGTTTTACAACTTTTTAATTGACTAAAAATTGACACAAATAAATTAATTGGGTAATTGCCAACAGCATTTAGTGCCACATATACAGTAGCTCTCCTTCAATGGTTATGAACTCCTATAGGAAGTTATTTAAGCAATGTTGTCTCTAGAAAATCAGGATTGCTGGACAAGTCTAGGTTAGCAGTTGAGAGATCCTGTATCCTGTTCCTGACCTTGATGGTGTTGGATATCAGGAAGGATTTTTAGGCCTGCCCTGGGAGAACCAGACTTGTTGCGCTATTAAAGAGGTGAAAATGCTCGCTGGGCTTGGGCTTCCTCAGGAGACTGCACTAGAAGATCTAAATGAGGCCTGGAAAATAATCATTCCTTGGTCTGTGAGTAGTACTGCTGGACATTGGTGCAATACAAAAATAGTTACTGTCATTTGACATCACACTTTTGTACCATGTGGTGGTTTCCTGTAGTTACTGTGGCCCAAACCACTGGTCTGATACAAAGTGGTTTTCAGTGAAATAAAGAGAAGATATTTGAACAGCTCTCTATGATACATACATTCAACAGAGTATTTATGGAACTTATTCTGTCTCTTTGCTACAAATATTATGTTCCTGACAATATTTTTCTTAGCTGACGAGTCATGAGATAGATGGAGAATGTCAGAATGTGGTTTAGAACAGCTCAGGGCTGCCCATGGTTGTTCATTCAAGGAATGCAATTATGGCTACATCTTCTTTTGCTTAACTTCCCTGGTTTGTGGGGTAGCTGGGAAGGACCCATGCACAACTGCTCCTGATGGCTGTCCAGTGGCAGGATGTGCCTCAGGGGTAAAATATTTGAGACTTTCCAACCATAGGTCCTTGTGGCTGGGCTGGTTTGGCATCACTCTTGGTATTCGAATTGATGATGTCTGAAGGATGACCAGAAAATACACTGAGTTTATGATTACATTTAAATTGTATCATTTAGATCCGTTGTTTAGGGAACTCTGAAGTATTGGTGACAAGGAGAATTCCACTTAAACACACAAAAAGTCTTGATGACATAAATCCACAAATAGACTTTTTTTTGGTGTAAAAACAGAAATTTCACACCAAAATTATAGATTCAGGAAGATTTTTAATTACTTGCTTGAACTTGATGAAGATGGGTGTGTAAGCATCCTTACAGGTGTTTCATTGATTGGATGCAGGTTTTTCTGTACTAGATGATTCCTGTTCATCTGGGCTGTTTTACCTGGCAGTGACATCTGACAAATTGTCAAGGAGACACATGTGTCCCTTTACCAACTCTCCATTCCCAAAGTGCTAACTTGGTACATAATGCTTATCTCTTTCTATATTTAATGGTATTATTCCTCAAGGAACATGCAACACACTGAAATGGTTTCATTCTAAGCTATAGAGTAAAATTTTATTTGTGGTTACTTGTCTTTGGATGAAAATGCTAATGAACCTGTGACATTAACTATCTAATATCACATGTTGATAATCATTTAAACCATAGTGGCAGAAAGCTGAAAGATGTTTTTCCAGCTGTAGTATTGGTCTTAATTTGTGTAAAACCTGTAACTGGTGAGGTGATAGATGATTCAAGGTGTGTTCCAAAAACATGTGAGCAGAAGGTGAAGTCAGAGATATGGGGTGACTGATTGGGTTCATCAACTGAATATGTAAAAGGTTTCAAGTAGATTACAGATTAACAGTTGTATGACTTAATGTGTTAGAGATGTGTTCTTTACTTGAAGGAGGAATGAGTGATGGAAAGAATTGTACACCTAGAATATGTCATGAAAATTAATGATCTATAAGATAGAACATATTGCATATTTGTGATTTTGCTGTGTTATTTTGGGAGTAACATAATAAATCACTGCTTTTCTTTTTCTTGAAAAGAGAGAAATGCATAGTCTGCAAAAGAGAATTTTAATCCCCACCATCTTGAAAATTGATAATGGAAGATATTTAGTCTTAACTGCATGGAATGAACTTCAGCTTCAGTAAATAGTGAACTGTTGATGATCTCAGGTATTTTTGAGCTTATGCACTGAAATATCTCTGTCTACAAATTTTTTTCCTCATCCACTGTATTAAGCTCATTAAATTCTGAAAATAATTTCCTTTTTTGAAACTGTCAGATTGGGCCTAGTCCAGCACACCATATCTCAGGCATATGAATAGGTAAGGCAGGGGAAAATATTTGTTTCATCTTGCAGTTGGAAATCTAAGGTGCTGTCAATTAGGACTAGTTTCTTGATAATGCTCTTCATTAATTTACATACCACGTTGTGGAAATTGATAGGACAGTGTAGCAGGTTTGTCAAAATGAGACACAGATTTATGAAATTAGACATCAGTTACTTGTGATAACTTTTGCAAATGAAGGGGAACTGGTGGCTGCAATTTCCCCTCAGTTCTGTTTCCAAATGTTGAAAAAATTACTGTTCATGTTTAGATGCTGAACAAATGATGCATTTACTCCTTAATAAGTACATGCTGTTTTCTACATCTCTTTTCTAAGATGAAGAAATACTCAGGACCAAAGAAAAGGTGTGCAGATTTTCCCTAGACTTGACATTTGTGAATGCAGAGAGGGGATGGAGATTTTTCTGCTGTCTCCTAACTTGGAAGCTGTGAGGAGTCTGGAAACAGCTGCCAGCTCCAAAAGGCTCCAAAAGATGAGAAAGTTGATACTGATGGAGATTGTGCTTCCAGTCCCTCCCTGAATGGGAGTCTGGAGACAGTGCTGTCAAACATGAGTTAGTGATTTTGGCAGATCATCTTTAGGGCAGTTGTGTTCAGCTGTCCCTGAGCAGACCTGGATGGAACACAAAATGAAGGCATAATTCCTCTGTGTGCCCTTTTTTGCCTTGAAAATGTTACCAAAGGTTTGGAGTCTTTGCAGTAGCAAGAAGTGCTTTTAGGGATTAGTCCAAGATTTTGCATGAAGACAAAATAAGTCTTAAACTCAGCTATCAAAAGATTGCTGTCTGATTTTACCTGGTATAATCAAACATTTATCATGTGGAGATAAGAAAAAATTGCTGATTGTGTACCCTCAATTTCAAATACAAGTCATTTACCTTTGCAATTACACGTTGTAGGATCAGAGATGATCAATAGTTTGGGTGAATGCTAGCCTCTAAACTTTTGTAAAGCTCTACTCCCCAAATACGTGTTAAACTCTCATCCCAGGACTGGTGTCTGGAGGAAGCAGTGGTCTTTTATGTTAAATACAGCCCTGGTTAAGGGGTAGCCATTTTATTAGAGCTTTTGTTCTCTTTATTTGAGTACAATTTTACAGTCAGGGAACCCAGTCCTTTGTTCTCTTTCTATTTGTTTACCACCAATGCCTGTCTGTCTTAGTGTGAATACAAATATTTCCTGTAGCTGAGTACACAAAAAGTAAATGCAGGTCTCACAGCTGACTCCAGGCAAATTTTTCCTCAGGGTTTGAACATCCTTGGTAGCTCTTGTTTTTACAGTGGATTTTTGTTTGGGGTGGGAAACTTAACATTTTTAAACATTCTTTTTCACCATTCTACCACTCTTAATGCCTTTTAATAGTTCAGAAGTTACTCTTCTCACTGTTTTCATCCAAACATGAAACATTACCATAATTTATAACACCCAGCCAGTCCTCCATCTCCTGAACACCAGTAGATGCACCCTTGGCTTCGCCTCCTTTATTACAGCTAGCAACCCAAACTCTGCCAACTGCTGACAGTAATGGTGCTGAAAAAATAATAAAAGCAATCTAGTGATCCTTAAGAACACACACACTCACAGGTGGTTTAAAACTTGGAAGCCTGCACGAGTTTATTTGCTCTCTGGAAGTTTTAAGGACTGTACCTTCTCATTTTAGTTTTTCCCTGCTTTTTACCTGATTGTTGTTGTTGTTGTTGTTGTTTTGTTGGGGTTTTTTGGAGGTTTTTTTCTCCTAAGAGGAAATATATTTACTGATATATATAGATCTTCAATCATCTCTCAAGTGTCTTCTCTAGCTAATATGGAGGCATGCAAGATGTATGTTCTTCTGTGCTAAGAAATTAAAAATTCACAGATTTGATGGGAACGACCCACAAACTGAGAAGTGGTGCAGACTAATTCCTTATTTTCCTAGACCTTTTCATCACCATCAGATTATGAAAAGATTTTTCTCTTCCCCCCTTTCCTGATTACCAAAACCAGCTAGTCCTTCTCCATTGTCAGCCAGGAAGCTGGTTTGTGATGTAAAGAGGGCTTAAAAATATGAAGGCTTCCTTGTTTCCTCCCAGATCTTCTAATTGCAAATCAATCAGTCAAGGTTGCTCTTGTCCTTCTATTCATTCTTTTCTATTTCTTCCTCTGCTTTGTCAGGGCTCTTTAACAAGTGGAATCACCTATCTTAAGTTTAATGACTTAGCAGTAAAAGGATTGTTAAGAAAAACTCACCAGAGGTATGACTGGCTTTCTTCTCATCTTGTTCCACAGATCTTTTTCTTTTAGTGGTCCTGTAGCAGAGAGAATTCTCTTAAGATTTTTTTTTTCCCTAAGTTTTACAGAGCTCTTTATGGTGCCCATTGGGTGGGCCCCTACTCATATGTAATGGCATCATATAATGTAAATCACAGAAAGACAACAGCTTAGGAATAGAGCAGGCAAAGACAGGAATACTGGAATGCAGACACCTTAGAGAAATTCATCTGGCCAAACTGGCACGTCTCTACACATGGTGTGCCATGAATTTTGTGGAGAATAAGAGAATTTCTTTCCTTGGTAAGAATAATTTTGGCAGAAATACAGTAGAAAAACTGATTTTTTTTCAGTCTCTCCAGCTTAGTACCTAAGCTTTGATGCAGATTTAATAGGAAAAATCAACCTCTGCTGGAATAACAAGGAAAAAAAAAAACCATGTTGGTTTATTGTGGTTCTCCTTGGTTTTGTAGTGCATGCATGAGCAGAGGAAGGGACAGGAGTCTCTGTCCAGCTCTGTACTGCACATGTGCCCTGTGTGCTCGGGCAGGAATCCTCTCTCTGTGGGCCAGGCACAGGGACAGTGAGGATGGACAGGAATCCTGTGTGTGCAGACCACACGCAGATGGTGTGGACAGACAGGAATGTAATGGCTGTGTTTGTGTGGCTGTTCAGGCAGGGCCTTTCTAGGTGCATGTCAAACCTAATAATTGGTCATACAGAAAAAAATCCTTAACTTTTATTTAGTTTGGGGTAGCTGAGCTCTGCTGGTTGTCAAAGGAAATGCCCTTTCAACTCTTCCCTCCAGCAGTTACCATGCAGGATTTTGCCTGGATTCAAAGATGAAAGCAAGGCACAAAAAGAATAATACTGCATTTCTTTTTCTTTTATACGCAACAGCTTTTAAAATTAATTTCAGAACAAGCGCAAATAATCTTGACGTTTCATTGTGTGTGTTTTTTTAAGGTTGCTATCAACACTGTTTATATCATGTAGACACAGATCCATTGGTGTATACAGCCAGAGCTGGGTTCTGGGCAGTCCCAGACAGTCTGTGCTGAGATGATACAGAGCAGTTCACATCACTTTAGCATCCAGGAATTTGTATCTGTACATAACTCCTTTTTTTGCCAAGAACAGCATGTATAGAGGGGAGGGGGGAGTTTGCTATTAACAACTCTTTGAAGCTGCATGTCAGGCAGGTTGAAGTGGTGAGTCACATAACAATAAAAATATGCAACAATAAAAGGTCTATGGTCAAAACACTGGCATATACTTTCCAAAATTAAAAATTGCTGGATGAAAGAATGCTTTTACTATATTTATTGTAACAGCACAGTCACAATAGACAAAGATTGGAAGACTTCCAAATCACTTCAGCTAGGAAAGGTGTGTGTAGATACACATGAGCAGATGGCCCACAAATGATTTTGTTGAGCCAGGGGATCATGACTAGCTTTCAAGATTTTGCAGTAGGATGCATCTTGTTTGTAAATTCCTATATGAGATTTTGCCAGATGGAGTTCATAGATACCACTGAACTGAGAAACTTTCTTGTTTCAGACCAGGAGAAAGACTGAGAATAAAGCAGAGTGACTGAAGTGGTTGTGTCAGGCAGCTTTGTGAAGTTGAGCGTATGCAAGTGGATTTATTTTGGAAAGGAGAACCAAATAGAATAACAAAGGAAAGGGGGACAGAGTAAGGTAGTTGAGGGTAAGATGAGCAGGGTGAGGAGTGAAGCAGAAGTGAAAAGAGAAGGAGAAATTTTAGGCAAATAGTCATAACAAAACACACGTCCCATCAACGGTGTCAAAGTTTGTTCTGTATTTGATAGAAATATCTGCCTGTTCTATAGGATATAATGTAGGTAATTTAGGGGGTTTGCCTTCACATTTTGTATAGATTTTGTAAGACTTGACCTTACCTGTAGTGTTAAGTGTTGATGCTTAAATTGCACAAGTTTAAAGTAATCACAAGATGAATAAAATGTTGATATGTATTTCAACCTTAGCATTACCTGAGATACCTTTTACATTTTGCTTTGTAAAAGATGTTACCAACCTATCAAAGTTTTTAGGAAGAGTTTATGCTCCAAAGTACATTTCAGCTTGTTTTTCTCACTGCTTGTCTTTGCTTTTCTGTTATCCTGTAAAACATAAGATTAAATTCTTAGTTTGGAACCCACAAATACACAGTGAGAGGGGAAGAATGAGCAAGGGGGAAAAGTACAATCAGAAGTTTTCAACAGTTTGATTAATGAGGACCATGGCAAAGACTGGTATTTCCTTTTGCGTTGTTGTAGAAGTAGCATTTCACTTTTTTCTTTAAATGACTTGTCTTTGGTGGTAAGTATCAAAGTAGATTAAAGAGACAATAAACTGTATCTATTAAACATTCAGCAGATACATGAGCTAATCATGAGAGGCTTGCTTGCTGCTGATCACTTGAGAATTTTTAGCAGGTCAGTCTCCCAGAATCCCAAAGAAAGGCATGTGCCAAAAAATTCCACTTCTCTGTAGCATTTATTACAAGGACATCTTGAGAGGACATCTCTACATCCAGACTCTTAAAATTCCAACAAAATATGTTAGTTTGGAGCTGAAATGACGGTGCCATCCATCTGCTTCCATGAGCTGCAGTTCCTACTCAGTGACTTTTCAATTTATTGATTATTTTCAACCAAATTTGACAGAGGGAAAGAACTCTCAAAGAGTTTTTTAGATTTATAGGAACTTAATTAACATCCACAGCCAGGTAGAGATAAAAAGAGCCCAAAGCAGAGCTCCCACCCAGGGGAAGGCAAGAAGAATTGAGCTGTGCTCTGTTTTGTTTGGCTGTAGCACACACACATGGCTGGCCATTCAGAACCAGCATCCCTTCACACTGCTCCCAGCTGACTCTTGCCTAGAGACACCATGAAGGAGGCAGGCTGCAGAAAGAGATTGTTACAGGGTTGAAGGCCAAGCTTAGGAGATGGAGAATACAAATCCAAAGCACACAGATTTCATTGGTCAGTGTAAAAGGGGAAGTGGACTCATGTTCTCTTCAAGGGTAGCCATGCTGTCTGCAAAAGAAATCACTTCTTCACTGATTAAAGAAGTAGGGAAGATGGCACAGTAGTCCGAGAGGGGATGTAGCAGCATAATTTAACAAAAACCCCAGTTGTTAAGCTAATTTAAATCAATCAGTCTTTTCTCTTTTAAGGGCAGCAAAAGATGTTGATCTTATATTCTCTTCTGCAGCAAGACCTTTCTCTTCCATGGCATGGAATCAAGATGAGATTTGCCTTTAAAAACTGCACTGCAGAGCAGGCTCATACCCCCCCCCCCAAAAAACCCTGCTTACTTTAAACCTAGAGGTTTTATCTGCTCAAAACTGGAATCTGAACATAACCAGTTTCCTTATTTTACCTTCAGAATTAAAACAGCAGCTCATTTTGTTTGCTCTTCTGTCTTCAGATCGATTTCAGTCAATGATTTCTTGGGTTTTCTGTTGTGTGAGAGCTCCTGGATTCTTTGAGGATATTTTTATGGGTTACCATTTGTCTTGCTGATCCTGCCTGAATGCAGTTTCTTGATGCATAGCCCACCCCTTCTCTACAAATTAGTTTTACTGTATGATTGTAAATGTCCTCAGAGTGCAGCACTTGCTCAAACATCTTTGAGATAGAGGAAGACACACCTTAATGATATTTCTGATGAAGACCCTCACATGCAGTGGAAAGATGCCAAAGAAATAACATGCTTGGCTTGCTCCTGAGTAGTTAACCATGACAGGAGGTACTTTTTTATTTTTAGTTTCCTTTCAAACCTGTGACTGGGCAGGTTCCAGCTTTTGTGGAACAAGTAAATGAGAAAGGCAGTTCTATTACCACTGATCTTAAACATATCTTGAGCTATCTCTAAAGAGAGTAAGAGAGAGCTAAAGGAACATATACTGTAATGGTATGGTATAACACAAAAAGGGATCCCAAAACCAGATCTGATTTGGATTTTTTTGTGTGTCACTGGTTTTCTTCATAGAGGAATCAGAGCAATGGATTTCAATAAACTTTGTCACTGGGCAATTTATTCATCTCCTAAGGAGCTAAGTTCCAAAAGACACATTCCTGCAGAGGGAAAATTTCAGTTCCATGTTTATTTTTAATCCCATCCACATATGTCTACATATGTCAAGTCTCACAGGGCATGCCATGTCTAAATGATCTGCCTCCTTTAGTTTAGTTCAAAGGCTTGTAGAGTATGCATTCTTCAGGATGAAGCTTCTTAGTAATTATCACATATGGGGAGATGAACAAGAAAATGACATCTTTAAACACAGAAATTAGCTGGACTGGTAAAGTCACTTTATACAGTAGTATTGTTGAACCATTGCCAGCAGCCAGTGCAAAAGGCAGCATCTCAGGTAGAACTGTGCTAAATCCTGCAGGCTTTGACAAACCCCAGCAGCTGCACATGCTCTTTGCTGGGTTCACAAAAACAGAGGCTACAGCATGTACAGAAACTTCATAACAGGAATGGGTTTCATGTCTATGCAGTTGAAATTTGTTCTGGTTTGCTGCTAATAGAGAAATCTCAGTTGCTAATCTTAGACTTAGCCAAAAGGAAAGCCAAACCTAACAAATAATGTGTCTTTTAAACCTTACAAACAAAGATGGCAACTCAGCGTGTGCCACCTCTTTACAAATTTGAGAAATGTCTCCCATTTCATTAAACACCATGAGTGGGAAGGGGACAGAGTTAAATACTTCAACAACCTTTCAGATTCTTTGTGCTCTAGGTAGATATAGACTCAAGGTAATATATTTAGGGTAGGTACAGACTCAAGGTAGTATATTTAAGGTAGGTGTAGATATACTCAAGGTAGTTATGCAGGGCACCATATTCAAATAACAGGCAATAACAGGGATTATTCTTTCTGTGTTTCTGACAGCCAGATTCCAGCAGGGACCTGGTTGGACACTAACAGGGATTATGTCTCACTGCAGGTTTCTAACAAGTTGAAAAGAACTATCTGAAAGCCTCCACAAGTGTGTAATTTTCAGAGATACTGAATTTGGCCCACACTTTGAAAGAAAAATCACCTGAGCTTTTCGATTATATTTCTATGTTATTAGTGACAAAAATGTTTCTAAACTGTTCCTTTTGCATGTGCTTCCAGTGAAATATTCAACTCAGATTGAAATGGGATAACTCCTTTAATGCACCGACACATTGCCTCCGCCACATACTCATTTGTCACAAGTACAGTCATTACATTAATATTTACTTAACGTGGGGCTTTTTAAACTCTACATTAAAGGATTAATGAAGCTTGTTTAGACTGGTAAAGCAACACCAAAATTACCCCACGCAAATATTCTCCAAAAAATGAGAAAGTGGTCACTGATGTCATGGTTTGTGCTGTGTTTCATGGTGGAGGAACAGGCTTGATGCATGCTCTTTGAGTAAATTAGTGCAATGAGTATATGAAGCAGACTGGATTAATAGAGAGAGTGCACAGCTCAGGAGCTGCTCTCTGCTGTTTGTTAGAGAGCTTCTCTAGAGATACAGAAATGTGTGATCCCCATGAATAGAACGTGGTTTCAAAAGCTTTCCAGGGAAATGGTTACCAGAACATTAGCTGTGCTGCAGAAATGCTTAAGAAAGGTATGTACTCTCATTAGAACACACAACTTCGTGCAAGCTTTCAAATAAAAACATTCTGTAAAATATATTACAAACAATGTCTGTAGTTAAATCTGTGGGTTTCAAATTTATGTGTGGGATTCCACAATAAAGAGTTTGTCAGACCTGGGCAGAGCTCCTCTAGGCTTCACCAGCTGTATTCCAGAGTATGTCTCTGACTTTCCCCTAAACTTTGTGGATCAGCATCAGTTCTGTTTTTTTCTCATGTAATAATTTAACTGTGATAAAATCTATTAATTTGGTCTTTAGTGTTGAGGTGCACAAGCAAGCTGCCAGTGTGGCCTGCAGTGAACATCAGTGACCATAAAATAACTTATTTTTAGGAACCTACAGGTGAAAGGGTGCTTTGAAGCAGTATCTCCATGAGCAAGGAACGGAATGATTCTTTAAAAATTAACTATGGCTACAGTTTTGGCAGGCAAGATACTTTACATGTGCAGTCTGCAATTAAAGTTTTCAGGTGTTGGTTATGTTAGAAACAGTTTCACTGTGGTAATTTCATTGTTTACCCAAACATTTAGTTATTATAGAATACAGGCAGAAGTGAACTACAAGGTACCCAGGAAAAAAAAAAGTAATGAAAATACAGTGAAATCATGGCAGGACCATGAAGCAATCAAAGAAAACACGTTTAGAGAAGTTCTGATACTGATTGTTCACATCTGTGATTAAAACAGGTTTATCTCGTGTTTTCTCCTGGTGCTTTTTCCTTTTATTATAACTGCCTGCTGTAGCAAAGGATAGGGAAGGAGAAAGATGTAGATAATGACAGGAAGTAAAAAAGGCATTGACAATAAATGTATCAAAGAGGCAAAAGGATAACTGCAGAAATTCTGGGGTGCAAAAAGGGAGGGATGGGCAAGATCTGATATTTCTAGAGTAAAGTCTAATATATGACATGGGGAAGTTGAGGTTTTTTAGATGCAAATGTTATGCTTTAGACCTGCAGTTCATAGACTCTGGTGTGCAGAGCCAAGGCCTCCTGGCTTTCAGTTAGGGGCTGGAGAGTGTGTGGTGGCTCTTGAGTAATTTTGAGACTTTACACCAGTCTGAAGGGTTTGAGACTGTTCTTTTCCATGGTGACTATTGGAAGAAAAGAAGAGCATTGGTAAGGGCTTTGACAAGCTATGGGGCCTTTGGGGAAGGTATAATTGGAGGGCCAGGAGTAATTTCATTAAATCTGTCCCAAAAAAAGGGAAAAGAAGGTACCTTCTGGAAAAAAAATCACAAAACATATTGGGTTGTGGAGTTTTATCCAGTTTTCTTCTTTCCAGCATTTTTTTCTGCACTTATCAATGTATGAAGAAGGTACCTGTCAGGGCACATGGTATTTTTTTCTAAGCAAAATTTGAATCTGACATCAGGTTTCTATCATTGCTAGTTCTGCTTACAGCTCTGGAGGTTTTAGACAAAAGCACTCCTGACACAACTGATTTGTCTGCACTGCTCATTTATTTTCTCACAGGACCCCGTGGTTAAACCACTTTGTTGTTCATACTTTTTACAGTGATGTAGAAATGCTTGCCCTAGGATCTGAGCCATAACCTCATGAGGTGGGAGAGGATTGTATAATAGCACCATGACAAACCAGCTCAGGACTGCAGGATGTTGGAGTGGTTCCCCACAGAAAAGTAAACGGTTTGTTTTTAAATCATTACAGCAGCCATTTGCTCTAGAAATTTCCATCCTTTTGGACATTTCTTTTTCTGTGGAGGAGCAATAGGAGAGAAACTCACATATTTACAGTTCTTTTTTAAATTTCTAGGTTAAAGTTTGTCATTAGTAGTCCAGTCCTAAGCAGCAGCTTTTTATTTCTATGTTTGATATAAAGAGAATTATTATAATAAAATAAAATATTATATTATATATTTTATTTGCAACACTGCTTGGACCTTAAATGTTGGAAAATAATTCCTAGTGGTATCCATCAGGAAATAAGCTGCTTTTCTTCCATCTTTTGTTTTTTGCCTAATTCCAGCGATATATGCATCAATTAGTTCCTGTCATGGAATCACAATACTGATTTTGGCATTTTCTTGCCAAGACTTGTCACAAACATGCATACTTAAATGAACAGCAGCTGCAGTGGGAGATCAGGTTGAATTAAAGGGGGAACATAGAAAATGTCCTTCTAGGTGAACTGATCCCATAGGCTTGTGATCATCAGGACACTGCAGAGATTCTTCTGGGTTTAAATGGTCAAAGGGCTGTAATGGAGCTAAGCAACTAAACCATATTTGGCAAATAGGAGGAATTTTGGAACTTACCTCCTTCTTCTTCTGAGAAGTCAAACTTTGAAACTCTCAAATGATCTGATGAAAATTCCAAATAATAAGAATTGCAATATATTTTAGGTTGGAGTAGACCTTTGTGTCCAGCCACCTGCTGAGAACATCACTAATTAGAGCAGCTTGCTCAAGGCCTTGTCCAGCTGCATTTTCAGTATCTTCAAGGATGGAGATGCCAGGATGGCAGGATGGCAGCCTGGTCTGGCATTTGATGCACCTCATTATGAAAAGAATTTTCCTGATCTCTAATCAGCATTTTCTGTCTTCCATTTTACATCTATCATCTCCTGTCCTATCCCTTCCAGTGGCTTCATGTCCTCTATTTCCTCCTATCAGATAATTTTTAAAAGCCTCCTCTTTTTCAGGCTAAACCAGCCCAATTCCATCAGCCACTTCTCAATACCTGCTGCCAAGTATTAATAGTAGGTTGTTCTACTTGAATTTAAGTGACAGAAGCACAGGACCTCTTCAGTTTGACTTCAGAATTCTCTTTGAGGGACTCTCTGCTTTTTGCTGGCCAGACCCAACCCAGAGTGGGGAGGTGTGTGGCCTGGGTAAGGGACATCACCAAGACACTTCCCAGCCTGGTACATCCACTGATTGTTACCCACCTTCATAGTGGGCAGCTATGGAGTCCCAGCAAAAAGGATAAGGACAATGAGGAGAGCCCTCAGAGCCTTGGGAAAATTGGCCAAGGGATCTGGAGCACAAGTTGTGTTCTCTTCTGTGCTGCCAGTTGCAGGGAATGATGGAACAAGAAACAGGAAAGTCATGCAGATGAACACCTGGCTACAAGATTGGCGTAAACAGCAGCATTTTGTGGTTTTTGATCCTGGGTCAGTTTATACAACACTGAGCTTGCTGGCAGCAAATGGAGTCCACCTGTACCAGAAGGGAAAGGGGATCTTAGCTCAGGACTCAGCAGAGCTGGTTGAGGGTTTTAAACTAGATCTGAAGGGGGCAGGGGCACAGCCAGGCTCCAAAAGGATAAGGTGTGGGATCAGCCTGCTGGAAAGCAGCTCTGAGGAGAAGGTCCTGGTGGACAAGAAGTTGTCCATGAGCCAGCAGTGTGTCCTGGAAGCCAGGAAGGCCAGTGGTACCCTGGGGTGCATTAGGAAGAGCCCTGCCAGCAGGATGGGGGTGATCCTACTCCTCTGCTCTGCCCTGGTGAGGCCACACCTGGAATGTCCACACACCTGCACTGTCCAGTTCTGGGCTCCTCAAGACAAGAGGGACATGGAGCTCCTGGAGTGGGTCCAGTGGAGAGTGACAAAGATAATGGAAGGGACTGGAGCATCTCTTACAAGGACAAGCTGAGGGAGCTGGGCCTGTTCAGCCTCAAAAAGAGACAAATGAGAGGGGACCTTATCGATGTCTGTCAGTGTCTGCAGGGAGGGTGTCAGGGGATGGAGCCAAGTTTGGGTGGTGCTGAGCAATAGGACAAGAGGCAAAAGGGCAGAAACCGATGCACAGAAGCTCCACCTGAACANGCTCCACCTGAACACGAGGAAAAACTTCTTTCCTGTGCAGTGACCAAGCATTGGAACAGATTGTCCAGAGAGAGTGTGGAGTCTCCCTCACTGGGGATATTGCAGAACCCTCTGGAGGCAATGCTGTGCCAGGTGCTCTGGGATGGCCCTGCTGGAGCAGATGATCCACTGTGATCCCTTCCAGCCTGATCCACCCTGTGATTCTCTGCAATGTTTGTACTCTTCTCTACCTGTACCAGCTAACATAGTTTGTTGGAGTTTTTGGTTTTTTTGGTTTGTTTTTTTGGTTTTGTTTTTTTTTTTTTACATAATATAAAACATGCTGCCTCTGTCTAAGAGCTACATTTTCTCTCAGGAAAGTTAATGTGCATTCTGCTAAACATTTGGGTTTCAATAGATTTTCTCCACACACACACATTGAAAGTCATGTAAGAATTTATTATTTATTATCAAAACAAAAACTTTCCAAGGAAATTTGAAATGGCTTAAAATCCATTGTTCTCATTGCAAAGAAGAAACTGTTGAAGAGACAGCCCTAAATACAATAAAATAATAAATATTAAGAAAGTGCCTTTACAATAAACTGGTTGTTTAAGGATTAATGTAGCATGTTTCAAGTAGTGATTTATGAATGATGAGTCAGACTTGGAATTCAGAACTTGCTTGACAAAGCAGAGCAAACAATATAAAAATTTTGCATGATTAAATTGCTTATTGCTTAAGCTCAATTTACTATTCTCTTTTGTTAAATGATTCCAAAACAAAATCAAATCCAGATTCCAACCCTGGACCTTCTCTCTCATGGTCTGAATAGAGACAAGTAGAATCTGCATTCTCTAGCCTCAAGATGCTCATTAAACTTAGAGTTTCCAGTGAGAAACCATAGAGTTATGAAGAGATTGAATCAACAGCTGGCATTTCTATGAGCTTTGAGCTTTCATTTAAGACATTTAATTCTAGTGTGTACAGCATGATTTTGGATATCTAGCTGTAGATAATTTGCTCTGTGTCATATCTAACGTAGGTCAGGGTAGCTTTTTGATTTCCTGGGAATACAAGGATTTCACAAAGCTCCAAGAGGGGCTCTTTGTGCCTTCTGAGCTGGGAGGAGAAACACCATGAGTCAATTCTGGGGCTGCTCCATGTGTGAGTTCCTCACAACCCTGGCACCCTGATAATGCCAAGGAAGGCAGCCCTTGGCTTTGCAAGCCTCTCACCCAGCTCTTCTGGCTGACCACTGAGTGTCATTGCTGCCTGAAAGGCCTTTGTGAGCCCTGGGACATTCTTCCAGGTGCATTTCTTTCCTTATTTGTGTGTGTTTGTAGGTGCTCAGGGACCTTGTTGAAAGGGCTTTATCGCACTTACACTCTTCTTTGCAGACACAGCCAGGTAATGTATTTTAATGTTCTTTGCAATTGTTTACCTAGAATGATGTTGTTAAAGCCGAGTATTCCATTTATTCTCACACAATTTATTTTCTATTGTGTGTTTTTAAAGATCCTGTCTCCTCTGGAACTTGAAATTTCCTAAAAAGTTGAAGAAAAACAAAGGAACTTGTTTCATATTTTGCTAATTCTTTACTTGACTATCTCCAGGTTTTAATTTTATAAGTCTTCATGATGACACTGTTTCTTCTCTAGCATCTATTTATTAACTTTTTAATTTCCTCACAGGATGGCTTTTGTAAAATTCCCATTTTTCTGAGCAGTCTCAGAATTTTTCTGTTCTTTAATATATCAGTTGAAAACTGATTTGCATATTGAAACTGGGTAGACTTCTTCAGCTTGTTTACTTTTTGGTTTTGTAAAACTGATTGCTTTCTGAAGGCTTCATTGGGGGTTTTTTAATTGACTTAGAGACACCTAAGTCATGTTTTCATTGAATTGTTCTCCAAGTTGGTGAGTGAACCATAATCCCAAGAATCTATAAGAAGAAAATAATTTCTTGTACAGCACAGGTTTTTGTAGGTGCAAGTCAGATGATCCACTTAATTGCAAAACTAATTTAGCCTTAAAGGGAACAGGTTGGAATGTATCTCCACAGTTTTTACCAATTCTCTCTGGTCATGCCAGCTGATATCTAGGCATGTGTCTTGTTTTTTCCCCTGTATGGATTTTGGATATGCAGTTATATAAATACCCTGTTCCCTTTAGTCCCATTTACATTAAGGTAACATTAAGGGTAGACTGAGATTCTTTTTTCTTCCTTTTTTTTAATAGACTCAGAACCGTATGAAGCTGATGGCTGACAACTATGAGGATGACCACCTCAAATCCTCATCCCATTCCAACCAAACCAACCACAAGCCCTCCCCTGACCAGGTAATGTCTCTCCCTTTTTTGTTTTTAAAGTAATTTTTACTGTGAGGGCTGATGCTTTTGTGTCATAAATAGTTTTCCCTTACATACTTGCAGTACCTTGGAACAAAAGTAGCATTCCAGAACGCAGTTATAAAGCAGAATTGGATGTTGCTGTTGTGTTGGCTTTGTGTAAAGCTCCTGAAATGTAAATGAATCGTTCCTGGTACCAAGCTGTTGGTAGGTGGGTGGAGAGGAAGAGGTACATTGAAAAGGAACAAAAATGCGAGACTCAAGTCCTGTATGACATATTCAGATTTGAGTAGCTCAGGTTTACTGCCTGAGTGTGTGGAGTGTCCAGGACTGTTTCTTGTCTTCAGTAGCAGGAAATGGTGCTCCAGGATCTGCTTTCTGATCTGTGGATTGCATACGAGCAGTTCCCTTCATTTCCCACGAGGAAATCCCGGCCTCGGTGCCAAATGAGCACAGACTGCTCCCTCACAAACTCAATGGGCCGTGAACTGCAGGAAAATCAATTTACCATCTCCAGAGCAGTGAGGAGCCTCCCGTGGCATTCACAGAGCACAGCCGTGTGCTTGAGAACTATTAGAGACATTAACCATCCCTTGGGTAGCACAGAAAATGCCAACATAATTGCACATCCCATGTTGTAATCTCATTCACTGCAGTTTAATTAAAATATTAGCCATCATTAATCACTGCCTCAAAGGAGTGAAGGAATGCCTCTCTTTGCCCTCTGACTCATGTAGAAATTGGTAAAATCTGAAGGGAAGCATCTCACTCCAGACCTTTAAGTGCCAGCCTAGTGATACACAGAAATAATGAGTAAGGTACAAAAGGAAAATGGCAAAAGCCAATTACTTATTCACCCTGCAAAAATAGATCTTGAAAAATCTCCTTTCATGTCTGCATCAGAAAACAAGGAGTGTATACAAACAGAAAAACTCTCATTTTCAAGGGAACTTCCCTTTGTATCTTCATTTAAAACCTTCTTCCACTGGATGTCGACTGGTTTGAATTTTCTGCAGTGTTTTTGGAAGATGTTGGTGTTTCACTCTCCTTTTTCAGGAGAGTGAAATTGTTAATACTGAAAATTAAATGGATTTCCTAATCTTAATTTGGCACAAATGTTAGAATATCTGTTGTTTCTACACTGAAGTCTACAGAGAGCTGAAGCCATTTCCAGCATGTAACTTTAGTACATGCTTGCAAATGGATGCAGCGTAGCATTCACAGATGAAATGAAAAGATAACATGGAAAAACAAAGTAAAATTTAGACATTTTCAGAAATTCTTGCAAAGACCCTGCAGAGAAGGGCAGTAGGGAAGAGAGGGGATGGGAGGAGGCTCTGATTGCACTTCTCCTTGCAAAGGGGCGTTTTGAAAGCTGACAAAGCCTGCAAAGGAGCAAAGCAGGCTGTACCTCAAGGTAGCTCAGAGTTCTGCGTAAGGAACTGAAACACTTTGTACTACTGTTTGTACTTCCATATGTGCTTCAAATACTAACCAGCTCTTTATTTCATTCCCATGCTGCTCTGGGCTTTCCTCCCATTGCCACCTGTGCACCTCTAGGATGAGGAGGAGGGTATTTGGGCATAACCAGTCAGATGCTCTTAGCTCAGCCATTTTGTTCAGAACGGTGAGCACCAACCTCTCCTGCCAATGGAAAAGTTTCCGACAGTCACTCCCACACCTCGCTCCGTGCTCTGTGAAACCTTTGTGAAACCTGTGCTCCCTTCCCCTGGCTTCCATGGCTTTGCATGAGGGTGTTTCGTGTGTGTTCATGTGCAGTTTGTGATTTTCTTCTTCTAATCATCTTATCATTGTTTCACCATCTTGTGGGGAGAACTTCCCAGGGCATGTAATTGAGTTTCTGTGCAAGTACGAGGGAACAGGAAATGTCTTTCATATCATTTATCATTGACTTCATGGAGGAAATGTTTTCAGTCAGATTCTTTTTCAAAGCAGTTTGCACTGTAGCCAAACCTATGTGTGCTTTTTCAATTCTGGTTTGTAAAGAATTTGCTTGGAGATAATGTTCCTCCTGAAGATAATGTTCCTCCTGAAGGTTTTAAGCATGTTGAGATCTGCTGCCATGCACATTGACCTAACTAGTCACAGATACTTATCAACTCACAATACAGGATTCTAGATGCACTAGGAGTATGAATTGTCTATAAATGTGAAGGCAAAGAGGAATATCCCCTTAACCTTCCTCTCTCCCTTCCATCCCCCTCATTCTTTCGAAACAATGGGGGAGAAATTAGGAGCTGTTTTTCATTTAAAGTACATTCTATTTCTCCGTGTCCATGTCCACAATTTTTCTTCTCTGCTGTCAAATTGTCCCCACAACAACTCCCATTTCCAAAAGGGGAGTACAGAGGACAGAGCCTTTCTCCTCATGCCTGTTCTTTAGCAAAAAAAACCTCTTACTGGCCAGGAGTCAAATACTGATTATTACACTACAGTACACAGGATTCATTTATGCCTTGCAGTACCAGTTTTAAAGCAGAATACATTTCTCTGAAGTACTTGAAGTATTTTAGAGAACTGAGGACAATATTTTAAAAATCTATATGAAACTTCTTCCTTCTTCACTTACCCTTTTAAGAAAAAAAAATTATGTGAGTTTCTGTGCACTTTTTTTATAAGAATTTGATATTTTTCATATCAGTTATTTGAAAGAAAACTGAAAAATTGTGTGGAAATCTTGGACCCTTGCATTTCTGAAAATTATTGCTTTGTATTAGATTTGTAGAACATTCATGAGAGAATAAGGCACTCTCATTGCTTGCACTTGCTCAATTAACTACAGACTTACAGTCTGTCTGACTGCATAGATCAAATCCCTCTTTTCAAGCCAACCATCTGAAAAATTTAATCCAACTGCGGCAGTGTCAAATTTGAATTTCATGCCTTGGGGTTTGAACTGAGAAAAATCTCTTTAGTGGACAAATTGATAAAGTGCTTCATTAATTTCCACTCGCTGTTGATTTCACATTCTCTTTGAATCACTGCTCTTGCAATGGCTGTGCGCTCGCGTATGTTGTTAAAAGTTTTAGGGATAATGCTTGTAAAGATCAGCTGAAGCACAGAAACTAAACAGGGGAAATCGGGTAAGTAAATGATGAAAAGGAAGAGGACACTCACTGTAAAGGTAGGAATAATTCTGATTTTCCTTCTGGAGCAAACATGGAGTATGTGTAGAAAACACTGAGACAAAGATCTTTCTCTTTTCTCTCCTATGTGTTGATGCATTTAACAATACAACTAAGAGTATGGTTTTTCACAGTTTTCTGAATTAATGGGTGGTTGAAGTTAAATACAGCTTATCTCTCCAGTTTGAGGCACTCAGGAAAGCTGTTACAGAGTATCTCAGTCAAAATAATGAGTCAGCCAGCAGCCTTGCCTTCCACACATCTCAACCGAGAAACTTGTCAGCCTCAGGATTGTTGTGCTTACATCTGCAGGGAAAGTATAAAGGTGATGGGGTGCTTCCCAAGCCAGTTATTCCCAACAGAGTACACGTTTTTACTGTGTATTCCGTGTTCATTAAAAAAAAGAAGTCCTTATTCTCTTTGTAAAAGCTAAGATGATGTAAGTTACAGAGTCCTAACCTCCATGTGTTAAATTAAATTTATGTATTACAATGATAAAATGTAACTAATAGCATAGGACTTGGCAATAAGTTTGTTTTTCAAAGTTCCTTCAGGTCTGTGGATGCAATCACCTCCAGTCAATACTGAAGATTAAATGGAGACCGAAAAACTTTGTACAATAGTTAACTACATTATTTTATTTTTATGGTTTAGGTCTTAAGGCTTTCCCCCTCCAGCATTCTGGAATTGACTGAATTCAATATTTAATTATGCCAAGTCTGTACATGACAGCATTATCAGATAGAGCTTCCCTGAAATGGAGCACTGTTCATAAACATATGCACCCTCCCTGTAATTTCTGAGGATGGTAGTTTACATTTCAGTTTATAGTTCAATGTAAATACCATCTTTCATCCTGAAATAGCCCTTCCTAGCATTTTTCACCAGGCTCGTTTCCTTGCTCTCTGAATTTCTTATGACTCCTTTTATTCCCCAGATGGAGCTCTATCCTCCTCTACGTCCAAGTCAATTCCAGTGTGATTTCACATGAGGATGCTCTTTGGCCTTTCTCAGATGCTAAAGTGCTCTGGCCAAAGGCTTAACTAGTTATTCCTCACTTTTATCAAGAATACTGTGAATTTACACCTTAAGAGATCAAATACTTGCAAAAGGATAGATGTGTGTGATGCATCTTCTTGTAAATCTGTGCCAGGTGTGTCCATGTGGGGGAAGGAGAAGCAAAGCTTCCATACAGAAATTTCCCAAGCTGCTCAATTCATCCTGTTGTTTTGTGAAGCACAGCTGAGCTCCCTAAAATGGGTGAAAGTGTGGGTGTGATTCAGAAATCTGCTTCATCCACTCATCCATTCATTAATTGAAAATTATTATGATTATGCTTATTAGAGCAACAGTGGAACAGCCAAAGAGCTAGAGTGGAACTGGAGTGCACAAAAATGGGGATATTTCAAGGTGATGAAAGTATTGGCAATTCCTATTACTGTAAAAAATATTGTAAGACAAAAAAGCTCTTCTTTGTGACATTTTTCTTTAATACTTGAGCTGGGCAGATTTTAACTCAGAAGCAGCAAGCATTGTGAGTTGAGCACTGAAGGCACTCACAAAAGTTGACACTTCCAATTTCAGAGGTGATGTCTGTGGTGGAAGGAGGGGGCAAGTCACTGCAGAAAAATATTTGGCTCATCTCAAGGCTTAATATAATCTTTACCAGAGCAGTCAAACAACATGAAGTTTTACTTGGGATCATTACAACACTAAAAGTGTCTATACTTTGGGAAGTTTGAGGAGAACATTGATTTTTTTTTTCTACATTATTTGATGCTGATTTATTTTAGTGAAGTGAATAGATTTTCTTGGTGATTTTCATATTTAAATTACATTCACTGCATAAATGTGATCTTCTCTCCACAAGACACATTTTGTACAGAACTGCTTGTCCTGCTCTCACACTTTTGAAGTTCTCAGTATTGTCACTCACTACACTGTGACCTCATAAGCCTTTTGACTAGATTTATTTTCAATATGGTCTTTTTAATTGTTAGATCATGCAAAATGGTCAAAACCACCAGGCCTTCATGCCTGACTCATATTACATTGTAATTTATTGAACACAGTACTAGACCACGATTCAGAAGATAAATTCTTTCCTGGCATTGTCTCCAACCACTCACTTGTTCTCTTTCTCCCTGTCTCAAATTCTCTAATTGTAAAATGAGCTGAAGTTTTTGTAAAAGTGCAAGTTCTGCTTGGGAAAAATGCTATATAAGTGTTAGGTATTATTACTGTGCAATATTTGGAAATTGTCTTGTTAAAGTGGTATGATGGTGATTCTAATACCTCATTTTGAAATTCTTTCCAAAATTGTCTTAGATTTGTATTTGACTCTATTACTGCCTTTTTTTTTTCCTTTTTTTTTTTTTTTAACAAGATAATATTCTTTCCCAAGAAAAGGGAAAATGCTCATATTCTTGAGGAGCTGCCATTCCAGCATGCTGGACAAAGCTCTTTGGACCGCTGGCTCTTGTTCTTTACTGTTATCTCTTGTCTTCTGAAGAGCAATTTCTCCCCCTCTCTAAAAATCTACAACCTAATTGTGTAGTACAATAATGATATTGCTACCATTCTTCATCCAGGTCTGTAAAAGCATTGTGGAAGTGTCTTGTGCTTGCCTTGGAGACATACCCTGTGCAAAATGTGAAGGCAGCTACATGACATAATCTTACATTGCTGAAATTTGTCCTGACAGAGAGAGAGAGAGAGGCCAGATCTGTTCTGTCATATTGGTGACAATCAAGGTTCTTCACTCTTGTTTTTCAGATGGGCAACCTTTTGGTAAGAACCCTAATGTGATGCACTCATAAGATGATGTAACTAATTTATCCTTAGGAGAGTTAGAGAAGAATGCCTTCCTTGAGACAAAGTCAGCTTCTGCTCCTGGTCCTTTTCTTCTTTTGGAGAACAATTCTGGTGGCTTAAAGAAAAAAAAACCCCACACTATTATTTTGCTGTTTAATAACTAATTTCTGTCAGAAGAATATATTCTCTATCCAAGAGTGTTATATCTATGAGCACAAAAGAACTGATCTTGATACAGTGTTCATATTCTTTCTGATCCCAGAATTATAAAACTAAGATTTCCAGATGGAATTTTGTAATCTGCAGCTCTGGGATGAATTAAACACTCACAATAGAGGTGTAACTGGACTGTATCACTGTCTTCCTATTATTCTTACAGATCAAAGAAGAACACAAGTAGATGCTTGCAGTCTAAAACATTCAAAACAGATGGCTGGTTTCTTTTTGTAGAGATTTGTGCTTTTCAGCAAAACAATTGCAAAAAGGCCATCATTCATTTCTGCCAGATAAGATTATGCCAGGTGTGTGTCTTATTTTCTCTTTTGATTTGCAGCTGAACATAATCTTCTACTGGTGGCTTGGTCTTTGTAGCAAGTAGGAATTCTGCACTCAGACATTTTTGTTTCTGGCCACTTGCAGGAGAGTTATTCCTTGCAGTTTGTGTGATGTTCTGTGCTATCTCCCAGCTCTTCTGAGCTCTGATACTCCTAGACAGGACACTGAGAGACAGAGGATGAGCAGCTGCAGCCAAGCCCTTTTAGTTGCCAGTTAGGAGGAAAGAAACTGAGGGAGAGGGGACATGAACAATGTTAGAGAAAGAATCAAGCCCAAACCTGCTTTCCAGTGTATTAACTATGAAAATAAGCTCCAGAGAATAGTAACTAAAATAAAAACTGTGAGGGCATGTGGCCAATCTAGACACCACATTTTCCTGGCTGGTAAAGTTCATAATGGCTGATGGACATGTCAGGATTTGCAGCTCCATCTCACAGTAGGCTCACTATGGATTCTCTAACTACATCTGATTGTTAAAGTAACTTTTAGATAAGAACTACTATATATATGTATAAATAAGTGTATTTATTCATGGGATTTTGTATTTGAATGCAGAGCAAGCAACCCCAAAAAGACTTCCTAAAGACAGATAAACCTTCACAAGTCTTTGCTTTGAAAGTGTCTTTCAGCAGGTAGAGAGCTGCAACAGTAGAGTGAAGACCCAGAGTTAGGGAAGGACAAGACCAAGATTCCTATCACCTGCAGACAGGGAGGTTAGAGTTCATCTGAACAGGAAAAGCACTGATTGTGTTCTCTGGTAGACTGCTTAGGAAATCCCTTCTGGTTTGCATTAGCAGTGGAACAGACAGCAGAGCACAGCCCTGATACATCAGCACTGCCATGGACACTCTCCCGGTGCCTTGCTGCCCTGCTCTGCTTGCAGAACATGTGTGAGACACTGTTTCCTTTTATCCCTTGGCAGAGGAAGAAGCAATAGACAAAATGTAGCACAGCAAGAAATGTGTGTACTTTCTTGTTCACTCCTGTGTAGACAACAAGTGCTAGAAAGCTTGAATGCTTTAAAAAGATAAGCGGGTTGTTCTTATTCTCAAGCTGCTACATTTTTGTAGAGAAGGAATCAGCATAAAATCTGACTGATTCTGTGAAATCAAAACTTGCCTAGTTACACCTACAAAAGTTTGATCAGGAAAATGCTGTTTAAGTCCACAGTGTCATGTACAAGCTGCAAACAGTTGTTAAACTCTTTTTGCTTACTGTGGGACTACTTATTTTTCCTTGATGATAATTGTCAGTATCATCAGTCTGACTACCCAGTTTCACAGCATTCTATAATTTAATGTATTACTCAAAAATTTAACCTGGTAACTAACACAATTTACAGGGGCAAAGTGTTCAATTGAAGGAGATTTTAATAATAAACAGGTGTGAGGTGTGCACAGTGCAGAGCTTATTTAGGGGTAAGAGACTGAGTGAATGCCTTTGCTTTTGAAAGGAAGGGATTGAAGAAACAAGTAAAATTCAAGCTATGTGCAAACACCCTCTTCAGCTCTGCTGAGGTATCTCATTCCTGAAAATTCATTTTCCCCTTGGTCCAGCTACAAGCCCCTCACATCAGTATTTCGTTCTGATCTCCAGCAGTCCCTGCTGTTCCTCACATGGTTCCCAGCCAGCTTTGCTCCACAGCCCACATCAGTGAAAGTTGCCAGTGTCATGGAAAGCACTTCTGGATTTGTTATGTATAAAAATATTTTAGATCTACTCGCTCTTTTTGAGTGCTTTAGGAACCCGACCAACCCACTGCAATTCTCTGCCTCACCTACATGATGGGGAAAGGATTTTATTTAAACAGAGGGAGCTAATGACAAAACTCCTTTCCCTGGTTTGTTTTTTCTGTTATTTTTTTTTTCTGGTCTGGAGTTTTCCCAAGGTGAAGAGGGTGAACTCTGGAAATCATTAATCCATGGGATTTGTTCATGGTGTATAAAAATTTCAAAAATAATTTGCTATACAAAAATGATTTCCTAATTGATTCTGTCAGAAAGGAACTGACTAAGACACTCTGTCAAAATAGCCAGAATCTTTTAGCTTCTCATGTATATTGTTCTGGTTTATGAGGAGAAAATTATGAAGGTTAGAGTTAAATCCTTTTTTTGTTGTTGTTCTTTAAAGCAAATCTAAAGAATACTGAGCCTGTCCTTGAGCTTTTGTGTGTGGGTCTTCTAAAGAAACCAAGTATCTCTGTGTATCAGTGAACTGAGCTGAACTGAACTGGGGTCAAGATGTGTCTTTTTGAGAACTTTCTTCTGTTTCCATTTAAAATAATGAAGGGAAGACATCAGTGATAAATTGCTCTGAATTTGGGAAAGCTTTGCACATTCTGAGCCAAGTTCATGCCTCATAAAACTCCATTGCATTCAGTGGTTACAATATTATTGTTGAATCCTCGTGTTTGTTGCCAAACAAACACAAATGGTCTGAGCAAGAAGGCATAATTCAATTTGCCATGCAAATACTTCCAGACTGTGTCACTCACTATCTTAGTTTATTTTCATCTCTCCCAATAAAAGATATTTAGCTATAGAGGCAAAACGTCCTTGCCTGGCAATATCTATAATAAAACCCAGATATAGGAAGGTATACAGAGATTTGTCAGGTCCTTTTGAAATAATTTCTTTTTAACAAACATATGTGCTTGCACAGTCTTTGGCCCCATCTTCCCCTGTGCAATGGTAGTTTGGGAAGCAGATTTTGTTGAGTTGCATAATTGCAACTGTATGTAACAATGTTTGAAAATCATTTTCCACACTCACATGATGGATGTGGTTGATAGGAGATAAAGGACTACCTGCACTGTGTTTCCAAACATATTTGTTATGTCCAGTCTGAAGTTTTGAGGAGATGTTTGGTGGTGCTTTGGGCTTCTGCTTGGATTTTTTCAGAATTCTTTGTTTGTGCTGTGCAGGATTTACAATGAGCACTCATGGTGTGTAGAGCAGGCTGGCAAGCTAAATCATTTCTCAAATTACTTGATTCCTTGGAAACTTTCAGATTTATTCCACCTACACTTCTTTGCAGTACTTTTAATACAAAACCATTGTCATTTTTTACCTCACTTTGTTTACTTTGACACCTGAGATTACTTATCATTTCTATTTTATTTTCTTCTTGATATAGCTGTACTTCCAGGGAGTTGGGTTTTTTCTCTCAGATATTTGGAGATTTAGGGGTAAGTTAAGAAAAATTACTGAATTATTTAATTGCAAAATGAAGACCATTTGCCAGCATCACTCTGCCCTTTAGGGTTCTATAATGGGTATATGCACAGAGTATGTGCAAGTGAGGCAGTCAGGCTACCAGGGGCTATGACAGCAGTGCCAAAAGTACATATGGCACTTTATATTGCCCTTGCTGTGTCAAAGAATGTTATTTTCTCCTTTTTT